>JADBJO010005196.1:130000-137500 GCA_016801955.1 Conus betulinus
ATATCTATATATCTATATATATATATATATATAAACGGTAATGCACTCTCCACAATCCGAAGAAATGAGTGCATACCATAGCGTCGTCTGCTTTACGAGCGTTCAGAACCCCTGTGTGCACTGTCCCTGGTCACTGTAAGAGAGAAGGCGTGAGAGAAAAGACTACATGCAGGTAAGTACGGTACAACAGGAACTTCGCGTGTGTGGGAATGTTGCGGAAGACGCGCACGAGCTGGAACTGTAAGGAAGATTCAAAGATTCAACGATTTTAATCCTGTGACCCCTGTCGGGGCATGGCGGACTTGAAACAAATCAAACAAATGTCAAATAAAACACATCAAACATCCAACAATTTTCCCGAGAACTAACACTGAATATAATGTTACGCTACTTCACTAAGTGTCTGACACTTCACTAAGTTTAGTCACCCTTTCTTACCACCACAGAGCAAACGACAATAGTTAAATACTGACTTTTATACATGTACATTTTCTTTCTACGGTAAAGTGATTTCTAATGTCGTTATATTTGGTGCATTTCATTACAAAATGAAATTCATCACCAAGCTTATTCTGGTCACAATCCCGACAGGATTGTTCATCGTGAGGTATTCCAAATCGTCGGCCAATTTCTATCATGAGTTTATGATTACTATAGCGAAACCGAATTAGTGGGTATATATAAACGCCAGGCAGCATTTCAATATTTACGTGCAATGTGCGCGGCTGTAGGAAAGAATGATAATACCACATCCCCAAGGGAGTTTTCATTGCTGTTAGCTTAAGGTCAGCTGTTAGTATAAGGGGTCCACGTACGTATATTCTGTGTTTGTGTTCCTGTAAGAAAGTTAAACGTTCGTAAAGTACGTCTTCTGTGTTTGACACTGTAAGAAGATGGGATGAAGAACGTATTCTGTGGATTGCTTCACTGTGAGAAGGTTGATGAAGTACGTATTCAGTGTTTGTGTCACTGTAAAGTGCTTATTCAGTGTTTGTATTACCGCAAGAATTCTGTGTTTGTGTCACTGTAAGAAAGTTGATGAAGTACGTATTCTGTGTTGTGTCACAATAAGAATTTTGTGTTTGTGTCACTGTAAAAAGGTCGATGAAGTACGTATTCTGTGTTGTGTTTGTGTCACTGTAGGATGGTTGTTATGGTGCGTATTCTGTGTTTGTGTTACTTACTGTAAAAGGTTGATGAAGTATGTATTCTGTGTTTTGTGTCACTGTAAGAAGGTTGATAAAGTACATATTCTGCTTGTGTCACTGTATGAAGGTTGACATACTGCGCATTCTGTGTTTGTGTTACTGTAAGAAGGTTGAACGTTCGTCAAGTACGTCTTCTGTGTTTGTTAACAAGTTAGTAAGGCGTTCGTCGATATAAAATATTCTCTGTGTACGACAAGCATAGTATCTGTTTTCCGTGAACAACGCCTTTGTGACGAAGTTCAAAGTCCGGCGAGCGGGGTTTTCACTGTGCCTTACGAGGAACGCGTACGTTAGCGTAATCTACGTTTCTGTACAATGTCGAAGCCCATCTAGTACGTCCTATGTTTGTGTCATAAATTAATGAAACGTTTGTAAGTGTAAAACTATGCGTCTGTAGCAAAACTGATATATATATATATATATATATATATATATATATATCAGTTTTGCTACAGATAGAAGAGCAGCTTCGTGTTGCAATGACTGAAGGAAATATTCAATTATAAACAAAGCTTGCTCTTATGTCTTAGATTGAAGAAATAGCGGGGTAGATAAGCATTCATACCTGCAGTGGTAGGTAATTCTACCTAACCAACAGTATGCGCTATAAAGGGTGAATGGAGAATAATTAATGCTTCTCAATATGAGCCTTCAGCAAGATTATAGTCTCCTAGAAGGAGACAATCTCCGATGGGGAGCAAAAAACTCACTAACATATAACTTCTGGTCAGATACCTGCATTTCGAAACCTGATTTTTTCTTCTTTGTGACCGCGAAAAGTGGTAACTTGACTCCTCTCTGCTTTTTTTCTGTTTTAAGAAGAATACTATCCCAGAAAAAGGCTGGTGTGCAATACTGTAGTCTCTTTGTTGAGTTTTCAAAAAAAAAAAAAAAAAAAAAAACAACGAAAGGTGCCACCTAAGAAGCAAAAGAAAATCATGAAAGAGCAAAACAAGCTACATTTTCTTGTGAAAATGTGCCCTTAGCACTTGTGTCTAAAGATGGTATTTTTTTATATTTTCTCTACTTTTCACAAGAAAATGTAGCTTGTAACATAACAATAATGATAATAATAATACTAAATGGTAATGATGGTAATGATATAAACAGCAACAACAAGAACATCAACAACAATAATAACGGTGTTGATGATGATGATGATGATGATGATGATGATGATGATGATGATTGATGATGATGACGACGACCATGATGATGGTGATGATGACGATGATGATGATGACGATGACGATGACGATGATGATGATGACGATGACGATGATGATGGTGGTGGTGATGATGATGATGATGATGAAGATGATGATGATGATGATAATGATGATGATGATGATGATGATGATGATGATGATGGTGATGATGATGACGATGATGATGATGATGATGATGATGATGATGATGATGATGACGATGACGATAATGACGATGGTGATGATGATGACGAAGTCGATACACACCGTGCTGTTGAGGAAGAAGGAGAGGTCCCCCACTGCCGACAGTTTGTTTTTGGCCGGTAAATCTGGCAGAAGGAGGAAAAACACCAGCCATTAGTTCTGGCACCGCTAACACCACACACCCTCAACAACGTCACCGAGGGAAGGGGGGGAAATGGGGGGAAGGGGAGGGGAGGGGAGAATGGTGTGGGAACAGGTCAGTGAGGCTGGGGTGGTGGTGGTAGGGGAGGGGGGGAATGGGGAAGGGAGGGGGAGGGGGGAATGGGGATGCTGTATTTCTCTTCCTTTTTTTTTTTGTATCCTATTTCTTCTTTCTTCTTCACATTATCAGCAGTTCCAGTTTCACTTTACAGTTTCGCCACCGTCCACGCCACAGCCCGGTCGGCCCCGCCGCAGCCCCGGCACCGGCAATCCACAGGGAGCAGTCAATGTCAAGTTGTCAAGAGGCAACCCACCGGAGGAGACACTGCACTGCTGCCGAGTCACTTCGGTGGTGTTCAGTGGCGCCTGTTCTGATCTACATACGCAGGACACCACCTACTAAGCCCCCTACTGACGACAATAATTGCTTAGTCGCGGAGCCGGCGTGAGTGAGCTCTCCCTCCGGAGGCGCGCCCCGTCCGTCCAACGACAGCCCCCATGGACTCGCCGATACCGGTGACCCCGACGGAACCAAACCAAGGCCACAGACGTGGAGAGGACATCGAAACTGAGGGTCACCATGATGAGAGCAGGGCATGAAGGGCCACAGAATTTGAGACTTTTTTTTTGCTAATGCTGATCGATGAGAATGAGGATGATTAAGAGATGATGCTACGGATTTCCATTTCGGTCTGAGACTACATGACAGGGCTGTACTCTACGCTTCCTTTCATAATATATCCCGGCGTCAACCAGGCCCCGAGAGATACAGGCACCTGCAGTGTTGGTCAGGAAATTTGAGCAACACTCTCAGAAACGCATCCATTAAGTGGATGAAACTCGACTGTGTTGGTCCCAGTCTTCCCAACTGAGTCCGCAGCAAACTCAACTCTGGGTAGGAGCCGGTCGGGGCAGAAAACCCCATGACTCTGATGGGATTCGAACCCACGACCTCCCAGCCGGGAGTCCCGCGACGCTAACCACTCGGACGCAATTTTTATTGAATGCCTGATTGTGTAAGTGTGTGTAGTCCAGCTTCGTGAGCGTAGCTGATACGGTGTGTGCCATCATTGTATGCGTGGCAACTGACAAGAGTGTTTACACACACACACACACACACACACACACACACACACAGACGTGTGTGGATTTGAAGAGAGAAACACCTCGAAACAATTTGTAATCCCGGGTTTTAAGTTTTTACTTTTATCATCATTTTATATATATATATATATATATATATATATATATATATATATATATATATATATATATATATAGATATATATATATAAAAATAATGGTGTTACTAACCAACAATAACTTTAAAAAAAGTGTTCAACCGACCGAGTTGGCGTGTTTCGCTGTCTGCCATCACGTGCGGTCAGTGTTTTTCATGTGTTTTTTTATTTCTGCTCGCTGATAGGAACTTTCCATTTGTGTCTGCAATTGTTAACCATTTCTATCCTAGTGTTTAGGGTTGCTAATTGTGGTTTGCATAGTATCATATATTTTTCTGTTAGGCATAAATACACATCTTTTTGAATGTGTGTTATATGATGCTGCTCTTTTTAAGATTTTCCAGGATATGTTGTAGTCTATGTTTTTTATCTTTGAGTTTCCAAATATATTTACTCAATTCTGTTTGATTTTTGTATCTTTCTTTGTTAAATGACTGTTTATGATTTGCATATCTAGTTTTAAATTGGTTTTTCAGTGATACCTATATATGTTTCTTCAGCGTTCTCTCACACACACACACACACACACACACACACACACACACACACACACACACACACACACAACACACACACACACATATATATATATATATATATATATGTATTCAATTATGAACAAAGCTTGCTCTTATGTCTTAGGTTGAAGAAACAGGGGGAATAAGCATTCATAGCTGCAGTGGTAGATAATTCTGCCTAACTAACAGTATGTGCTTAATTAAGTGGGTGAATGGGGATTAATAAAGCTTCTCAACATGAACCTTCAGCAAGTTTATAGTCTCCAAGGGGGATTAATTATCTTATATATCTTTTGATCTCCCTTGCATCCTTGCATGGATCCTCAAGCATAGGCTCAAAGATTTGTCCCTTACATTTTATAATGTTAGCATAATGCTTTTAGTTATTCAGCAACATTTTTCCTCTCCACACTTTCGTTTTGTTTCATTTTACTACCCTTCGCTGGTTGCTTTGGGGGCGCTGTTGGATTCTTTTTTTTGAACCCTTGGTGGTGAGAACACCACAGAATTATGGACTGTGGTGTGTCTCTATTTGACACCAAGAGCACAGACACAATCAGCTGTGTCTCCCTGATAAGTCCGATTCAGGGGACGAAAGCCCTAGGAGCAGGCAATACAAATAGATCTGTCTTTGAGAGGGATTACGTTGATTCTCTCAGGCAGCTAATGATGGGTTTCTCATATTTTTTAATCATTTCCCCGTTTTGTTTCTTTTTGTTCATTTTTTCCCCCATAAAAGTTCAAATCTTTGCTAAGTCCTTACTATAATGATTGAAGAATTGTTAGTCTGCACTTGTTTTCCCCCCCACTAATCGTCCAGCATTTTATACACACACACATATATACACACACACACACACACACACACACACAGATGTGTGTGTGCGCACGCGCATGTGTGTAAGTGTGGGTGCGTGCAGTGTGTGTGTGTGTTTTGAGAGGGATTACGTTGATTCTCTCAGGCAGCTAATGAAGGGTTTTCTCATATTTTTAATACATTTCCCCCCGTTTTCTTCATGTTCATTTTTTCCCCATAAAAGTTCAAATCTTTGCTAAGTCATTACTATAATGATTGAAGAATTGTTAGTCTGCACTTGTTTTCCCCCCACTAATCGTCCAGCATTTTATACATATATATACACACACACACACACATATGTGTGTGTGCGCACGCGCATGTGTGTAAGTGTGCGTGCAGTGTGTGTGTGTGTGCATATATCATAACTCGCTCAATATAGAACTTCTAATCCAAAGCTGAATAAATCCTGGTTATTCCTGCAGCATTGTAAAGTTTAAAAACAGCAAAGAGAGAAAGAAGCAAGCAGCAGCAGAAGACCAACAACAAAAACCGGTATCACCGAACGCGGATCACAGCTTATGACTACAGCCGAATTTTATTTGGAAATACAGGTATAGGCGCCTGGTACAAAGCTAATCAAAACGTTCATGGTAACAGGCCTTTAGTTCTGTGTGCTCTCTCTGACCATGGGCCATTTGTGTGTGGAATGATCTTCCGTGTTCTGTGGGTCACTCCATCTCTCTCACCTTTTCACCCCCATGCTACAAACTCATTCGTATTCAAAGTGTTTTCTGTCATCGCTCCACTGACTGGTCCAGCGTTTTTTATGTCAACATGGCCAGAGAAGGACACGGATACACACACACACACACCACGCACATATGCAAGCGTGCTCGCGCGCGCACACACACACACGCGCGCGCGCGCACTGACACACATGTACACACACAAACACGCACACACACCACGCGTGCGCGTACACAGTCACACACAGACAAAGCACGCGCATACACACACACACACACACACACACACACACACACAAAAGCGCGCGTAAACACACACACAAACCAACACACACACATAAACACATACGCTCGCACTCACACACACACAAAGAGATAGCACACACACACACACACGCAATACATAAGCACACACACACACACACACACTCACACACACACACACACACACACACACACACACAGAGTAGGAACACGCACACACGCATACATATGTCCACAAACACACGCGCGTGCACACACACACACACACCACGCACGCACGCACACGCACACACACACATACATCACCATCACCACCACCACCACCACCATCACCACACATGCACAGCACTGACTTCCTCCAAACATCTGCAGAGCTTCCGTGGCCCTGTCCCACGCCGTCATTGAAGTGGGGGGTTGTCCGGGTCCAGCTTCTGGCCACGCTTGAAGTAGACAAAGGCCAGCTGGTGGTCTCCCGTCCAGTACAGGATCTCCGCCTTCTGGTAGATCGCCTGCATCCTCCACACCTACATACTGTCAGTGGGAATCTTGCGGGGGGGGGGGGGGGGGGGGGGGGGGGGGGTAAGCGAAGGTGGTAAGCGAGAGAGAGAGAGAGAGAGAGAGAGAGAGAGAGAGAGAGAGAGGGACAGAGACAGAGACAGAGAGAGAGAGGGACAGAGACTGAGAATTAGAAAGAGAGACCACCGAGAGATAGACAGGGAGAAGAGAAAAAGAGGGGCAGAGACAGAGAAAGGAGACACTGAGAGGAGAGAGAGAGAGAGAGAGAGAGAGAGAGAGAGAGAGAGAGACAGACAGACAGACAGACAGACAGACAGAAAGAGGTACAGAGAACAGAGAAAGAGAGACACTGAGAGAGAGAGAGAGAGAGAGAGAGAGAGAGAGAGAGAGAGGAGAGAGAGAGAGAGAGACTAATACAGGTAGTGATATATCTTAAACCAATGCAGGAGACATCAATAGATTTCATTTCTTTCAATGTGGGGCATCCCAGTGGATGTTAAAACGTGGATCTCAGATATAGATCGATAGATGGACAGATAGATATGGACATAGACATATAGATATGTAGATCAATACGGAGAGAGAGAGAGAGAGA
>JADBJO010005196.1:142500-170433 GCA_016801955.1 Conus betulinus
ATTTTAACTGTTTACCAGGCTAAAGCTCTGAGCAATGTTTAGATGATGATGATGATGATGATGATGATGATGATGATGATGATAATAATAATAATAATAATAAATAATAATAAATACTTATATAGCGCCTATTCTCGGCTAGAGACCAGACTCTAAGCGCTTTACAACCCCTCGTTTACACAACAGGCTGCCTACCGGGGTAGTGCCGACTGAAGAGCTGCCAGCTGGCGCTTCATTCAGTCGTTCCCGTGTCATCCAGTCAATATCGTTCCATATCGTTCACTCAATTTCCTTACTTCCTTCATTCTTTCCATTTCTCACGCACGGTGCATGCCATGCGTAACGTGTCATCCATACCAACGGCCAAACTGGCCTTACTCTTCCGAAAGTTGTTGATGGGATTTTTACGTGTGTGCAAGATGTTATGCGTGCGTTCACACACGGAACCTTGGTTTATAGTCTCATTCGAAGGACTGTATGGGAAATGGAGTCAGAACCAATGTAAACCCCGAGGGAAAATCCCCCTGTACCCGAAACGGCCCGGCTGAGATTCGAACCCGCAACCCAGGATCACCAAGATTACGAGTCCGGCGCTCTACCAACTGAGCTATTCCGGCTCCTGGAATACCAGGTTAAACTCCTAAGTGACTGTGTGCCAGGTTAAAGCTCTCTGTGACTGTTTACCAGGTTAAAGGTCTGAGTGTTTGTTTACCAGGTTAAAGTTCTGAGTGTTGGTTTACCAGGTTAAAGCTCTGAGTGACTGTTTACCAGGTTAAAGCTCTGAGTGACTGTTTTACCAGGTTAAAGCTCCGAGTGACTGTTTACCAGGTTAAAGCTTTACCAGGTTTAAAGCTCTGAGTGACCATTCCCAGGTTAAAGCTCTGAGTGACCATTACCAGGTTAAAGCTCTGAGTGACCATTACCAGGTTAAAGCTCTGAGTGACTGTTACCAGGCTAAAGCTCTGAGTATCTGTTTCCAGGTTAAACTCCTAAATGACCGTTTACCAGGTTATAAGCTCTCTGTCATTGTCTACCAGGTCAAAGCTCTGAGTGTTTGTTTACCAGGTTAAAGTTATGAGTGTTGGTTCACCAGGTTAAAGCTCTGAGTGATTGTTTACCAGGTTAAAGCTCTTCAAGGCTTTGTGGTACTGCTGCCTCTGCATGAAGCCATCTGCTTCCTTCCTGTAGATGTCGTACAGCATCTCTTTCTTCTGGCTCTTCAGGTGCGCTGACGTCAGGGAGGGTAACGGGCTGGGCGTGTCCTCCATCCTGCCGACCTGTCACTCAAACCCCACGTGCCATTTCTTCAAAGTAACACACCACAAATTCATACGCTAAGGCCATGAGTAAGGTTTTGTGTTTATATAGTAAGACAAGCACAGTTAGATTGTTCTCAGAACTGATCTTGTGTGAAAAGTCGCCTCTATCTCCTTTTTTGTATTTACATCAAGGTACATGGTAGGTGGTCCAAGCGGACAAACTCAAAAGAATGGAAAGGGACCATCTTTTTTTTTTTTTTTTTTTTTTTGGGGGGGGGGGGGGGGGGGGGGGGGGGGTAAAGCCTGTCTGGCGCGCAAAAATGGAATCAAGGGCCTGAAATCTGACGTCAAGGGGAGGTATTGGAGAATTCAAACGGGGGTAACGGTGATGGATGCCATCGGGGGTAGGGGGGTGGGCGGATGGGGGTGTCCTTTAAAAGAGTCAAATTATTCTTTGATGTTGTTCAGTGGTAGCTGATCCCCCGTAACGCCTAAAAACCCTTGCTTGGAGTGTATAGCTCTACTGTTATCAGTGGTATAACATCCCCATCATAGAGGATACAGGTAGTACTTGTACTATGATCAACAGTATAGGACCTCCCCTGAAGAAGATACAAGCGGTACCTGTACTACTGTCAGTGGTATAAAGTCTCCTCCATAAATGATACAGGTGGTGCCTGTACTTCTGTCAGTGGTATAAAGTCTCCTCCATAAATGATACAGGTGGTACCTGTACTACTGTCAGTGGTATAAAGTCTCCTCCATAAATGATACAGGTGGTACCTGCATTATTATCAATGGCACGACCTCTCCATTCAAGAACAAGGGAGGGGTACCTGTACCATTTTAGTGGTATAAAGTCTTCCCCTTTGAAGCTGCAGGAGGTATTTGTACTATTCATCATCCGAAGTATTAACGTCCCTCTATAAAAAAAAAAGTTGCCTGAACATAGTACCTGTTCTTCTATCACATAGTACCTGTTCTTCTATCACACATAGTACATAGTTCTTTCTTCTATCACATAGTACCTGTTCTTCTATCACCTACATAAAACTTCCCCCTCAGAAGATGCATCTGGTATCTGTACTATCATCAGTGGTATAAGCCTCTTCCATAGAAATTGCAGTGGTATTTGTTTATTATCGGCAGTATAAACTCTCCCCAATAGAAAATGCAAGTGGTACCTGCGCTCTCATCTGTAGTATAAAATCTCCCCTGTTGAAGATTCAGGTACTGCCTGTACTAGTATTAGCGGTACAAAGTATACCTCGTACAAGATCCAAGTGGTGTTTGTTCTCTAATCAGTGGTGCTGTCTCCACTACGGAAGATGCAGGTGATGACTATACTCTTATCAGTGATATTAAAAGCCTCCCCATAGAAGACTGACGCGAAACCTGTACTGTTGTCAGAGATATGATGTCTCCTCTATACAGGATGCAGGCGGCATCTGTTTTTTTTTTTATTAGCGACATACACTCTCCCTATAGAGAATGCGGGTGTGTGGTCCGGTGCTATTATCAGCACTATACACTCTTCCCTATATAGGTGCTGGTAGTACCTCCACTATTTTCAGCGGTAAAAAAACTCTCCCTTACAGAGGATGAAGGTGGCATCTCTACTGTTATCAGCGGCATAAGCCCTCCCTTATGAAGACGCATGTAGTACCTGTACTTTTTATGACTAGTATAGAAAATGCAAGTGGTAGCTGTACTATCATCAGTGATACAATTCTCTCCCGTTAAAAGATGGAGATGGTAACTATGCGGTTATCCGTGGTATAAAGTCTCCCAATAGTATATGTAAATGGTAATTGTGCTATTATCTTGGTAGAAAGTCTCCCCTATAGAAGATGCAGGTGGTACCTGTGTGTCATCATTGATAGTATAAACTCTTCTCCAGAGAAGAATAGCACCTGTTCTATTGACAGTGGAACAGACTCCTCCATAAACTATGCAGGTGGTAGTTGTACAATTAAAGGTGGCCCGAAGTCTCCCGTATAGATGTCAGTGGTACCTTTCCCATTATCTTTGGTGTATAAACTCTATGCCCTAAAATATGCAAGCGGTACCTGAGCTGCTCTCAGTGGTATAAAGCCTCACCATTTGAATATACATGTGTTACCTGTACTGTTTATATCAGTAGAATAAAGTCTTCTCCTTAAACGATGTAACCCGTATATAGTGTAACCCGCACTATAGGTGTAACCCGCACTATAGATGTAACCGGCACTATCATCTATCATCAATGGTATATAAATTCTCCTCTACAAAAGACGTAGCTGTTATTCGTACTTAGATGGCGATGTAAAATGTACCAGCTGAACTCAACAGAGCAGAGAGAGCCGGTTAGACCTGCAGAAAATATAGGCGGTGCCTGTACTGTTATCAATGGTATGAATTCTACATTCACAACACATTGGATATATCTGCACAGGTATGAATGATTTAAAGTGCTCCCTATAAACGTCTCTAGGCCTACCGGGCGTTAATCTCCCCTTCTATAACACAACATAGGTGAGCTGACGAGACTGAGCCTGAAGAGGAAGGTCGACTGCAGACAGACATAACCAATGGTTCTCTTTCCTCTCCCTAGCCCAAATCTCTTCAGTGTTATTTTCTGACAGAACTGTTGGCCAGTCCTTGTTTTCTGACACTACTTTACTAGCTCAGTACATTATTGTTAGGCAAAATAATGTGACATTACAAAAGAGAAGAAATCTCAACACTCCTTTTTCCCTCTCTACTTAATAGTTCAGCACATTATTGTTCGGTCAGTTAGTGGGAGATTGTAGCTCTTAAGAGATACAAGTAGCGGCAGTTCTGCACAGTTTTTAGCTGCTGTCATGATAGCTGTGACAGACAATGCTTGACTGAATCAACAGTAGACCTGACCACTCCGTCCGTTGACAAATCTTGCATCCTTGATCAATCCGAAAAGCAAAGGCTGAAAGGTTTCCTGTTAGATTGCTTACTCTTTATGCATTGATTCTGTTTGTTTGCGCAACCTATTTCCCTACAATACTTTGTTTTGATTTCTATCCTCTACCACTTCGTGGCTGTTTGGGGGAGGTCGTTGGGTTTTGTGTCTGCGCCCTTGAATACCACAGATATAGAAGTGATGTATCTCCATTTGTTACCCAGTAGGGACCAACACAGTCAGCCAAGCCCCACTGATGGAGCTCAGTCAAAGGACGAAAATCGACACTGGGCAGGCATACACACACGTTTGTGTTTTCAAAACAGTTCTTTTCTTCTTCTTCTTCTGCGTACGCAGGCTGATACTGCTGCGGGACACTTCCTCTTTGGAGAGACAAGTATTAATCCCATCTACCAACAAAGGGAGTGGAGTTTCGTGTGTGTGACCGTTTTTTTATCCCGCCATTAAGGCAACCATACTCCATCTTCGGGAAAGGTGCATGCTGTGTGTAACGTGTCATCCATACCAACGGCCAAACTGGCCTTCTCTTCCGAAAGTTGGTGATGGGATTTTACGTATGTGCAAGATGTTATGCGTGCGTTCACACACGGGACCTCGGTTTATAGTCTCATTGGAAAGACTGTATGGGAAATGGAGTCAGAGCTAATGTTAACTCAAGGGAAAAATCCCCCTGTACCGAAACGGCCCCGGTGGAGATTCGAACCCGCAACCCTAGGATTACGAGTCCAGCGTTCTACCCAACTGGGCTATTCCGGCCCCCTAAAACAGTTCTAATGGTCCCCATTTAATGCTAGTGAAAGGTTTAACATTTACGATTTAGCACTCTCTTTTTTTTTTGTCCAATTCTCTCTCTCTCTCTCTCTCTCTCTCTCTCTCTCTCTCTCTCTCTCTCTCTCTCTCTCTCTCTCTCTCTCTCTCTCTCTCTCTCTCTCTCTCTCTGTCTGTCATTTTTGCCAAGTCGTTGTCTCAATGACGCAGGAAATCTTGGCATATATACTTCTTCTTTTCCCTCACCAGATCTATCTACGTGTGTGTGTGTGTGTGTGTGTGTGTGTGTGTGTGTGTGTGTGTGTGTGTGTGTGTGTGTGTGCGTGTGTGTGTGTGTGTGTGTGTGTGTGTGTGTGTGTGTGTGTGTGCACGTGTGCGTGCGCTCACGCGCTCGTGCGCGCGTACAGATGTGTCTTTACACATATATGGATGTCAATATGAATAATTATCTAAAGCGTTTAGCTTTTTGTTTGTTTTGTACGTGACGCTAGTATGAAGTTCTTGTTAATGTAACGGTATTGTTGCTGTTTCTTATTCTCTCTTTATTTCATGTGGTTCCCGTTTTAAATGAGTTTAAACAGATTTTCAGACATTACAACTATTAAAAAATAGTCTTCGATACTACTGATCATGAGACGAATTATCTCTTCCTAACAAAACTAATGAATCCTATACTTCTATCAAGGGAGCAAACTCTCACTACTTGAAGACACACGTGATTCCCGTGCTATCGCCAATGGTATGAATTCTAACATCCTGATGAAAGAAGTAATTTCTCTACTATTATCAAGCATATGTGTTCTCACACCCAAAAGATACACATCATCAAGGATATTATCAAGGAATAAAATTCTCACTTGCTGAATGTACAATCGACCCCAGGTGTATCACCAGGAGTGTAAAACCTCACCTGTTGAAGAAGATCCAGGTGATATCTGTCACAAACACCGCAGGACCAAATCCTCAGTCACAGAGACCAGCAGAGGGCGCCACTATTCAGGTCACAAAGGCAGAGACGGCAAAGTCTACGGAAAGGACTCAGTCACCATTCCAGCGACATCCAGCACTGGATCATTCACACAGTCCCAGAGGAGCTACAGTGCTGCCAGACTCACAGACACACACATACCCTCGAAGCACCAATGCCTCAAGCCCTGCTCAGTGTGTACAAGAGATCCGTCTCCAGTCAACCAAAGTTCACACCAGGCGAGGGAGAAAGTTCTCTGGTGGCGCAGTTAACGGTGCATGCAGCCGGGGCTTTAATCCCTAAGCCGTTGGTGACTTGACCATCAAATCTGGTTAAGCTGGCTGGAGTAAGCTGGGATAGGGTGGTGGGGTTGGGGTGGAAGGGATGGTGGTGTTTGGTTGGGGTGTTAAGGTTTGGTTCATGTCCTTGAATGCGTTTGGAATTGGTCTTCCTTCCTGTTGACACGAGAGAGAGAGAGAGAGAGAGAGAGAGAGAGAGAGAGAGAGAGAGAGAGAGAGAGAGAGAGAGAGAGAGAGAGAGAGTTTTTTTTTTATTAATCGTACAGGTCATGGCCCCCATACGATGGGATTACAATATAACAATCACAAGTCATACAGCGAGGTAACATGATATAGTATAACAACAGAAGGCTGACGGATGCTAAGTGCGCGCAATGAATACGACAGCAGCGTTCAATTAACTGACTATAGTTGTGCGCCTCTCGAAGCCTTGTATACATACATACATACATACATATATATATATATATATATATATGCGCCTATATATATATATATATATATATATATATATCTCCATAATATTATGGGCTTCAGTATTTTTTTCATTTTCGTTCGCCATGAGCGAAGCTGCTCGAAAGAAACAAGGTGTTCTCTACGAATCTCTGGGGAATGTATTCATATCGTAAAACCTGCGGCACAGGACAACTGGGCAGAAAACGCAATTCGTCTTCATTTATGTGTGTGTGCATAAAGAACAAAGCATATTATGTTTGTCAGTATCTTATATCGGTACTGATGCGTTTTGATGTCTGAAATTCCTGATCTAATAAGCCTGTCAATATTAAGTGAGATACATTAATTTTTTTCACAGCCGGCAGATGTCTTCAAAGTTCTGTAAAACGAATATCGCTCTCTGAACTGGATATTTTCATGCCAGTTTTCCCATCGATTCTCAGTCAGCTTTTGCCGTAGTTGTTTCAAAAACGCATTACATCCAACCCTTTGATTCATCCAAACAAACGTTTATGAAACAGAAAACCTCAAACACCTACGATCTTTTACCACGCAATTCCAATCCCAGCGACATGCTACACGATTTGAGTGGTAATCTATCACCATCCATCGATACAATCTTCAGCCAGTTTCTAGAGCAGATGAATTAATATAGGTAGAGGAGCGGTTTGTTTCCCCACAAACACATTCATTATATTCATCTTCATGTGTGAACCGCTTGAAATTTTCTTAAGAGCAAAGGAATAAACTCTTGCTACCTGAACAGCAGGTAGCTGGTTTGCAGAAGATCTTTTTAGCTATCAAAAGCAGAAGAATGAAAAATTTTTTAACAAAAGTTTCAACGAGATAATATATGAAATCAAATGACAAAACGTTGTGACCCTTACACTACGACAATATGCCGTTCACATTCCCCTGTAAAAACGACACGCGCCAATTATACTACTAAATGTACTATTCGTTCCGCAGTCACTCTCTCGCACACATTGTATGTTTTTCTGTTTTCTCATTGATCCATTATTTTCATTGTCACAACAAAAATCCTCCTCCTCAGACATTTTGATGTCTATTGAAGTGAACTGAGACACGATAACTTCATTTTCATCTTTTTTTAAATTGCACTCATTGAAGGCAAAAGTGGGATCTGCTTTAATTTCATTAGAGGACTCACTCAGTGATGAAGTCGACCCTCTGTGACGGACAAGAGGTCACAGGCCAATGAACACAGATATCGTGAGCACTGCTGTCAGACAGTAGCGACAACACGGCAGCACGATCACTCGCTGTGTCACAGTTCAGAGCATAAAGAACAAACATATCAATGTTATCAGTATTTTATATCGGTACTGATGCGCTTTGAGGTCTGAAATTCCTGATCTAATAAGCCTGTCAATATAGTTAAGTGAGAGACATTTTTCACAACCAGCAGATGTCTTCAAAGTTCTGTAAAACGAATTTCGCTCTCTGTTCTGGACATTTTCATGCCAGTTTTGCCACCGATTACCAATCAGCCTTTCCCATAGTTTGTTTCAAAAACGCATTTACATTTCCAACCCCTTGATTCATCCAAACAAACGTTTATGAAACAAAAGATCTTAAACACCTACGATCTTTTACCAGGCGATTCCTATCCCAGCAACACTTTCGCACGTGAAAGCGAGGGGGCAAAATTTAGGCGAGACGGTGACTTGAATATATTTGTCCCGATGAAACATTTGAAAAATAATGCGCAAAAGATATTCCCGGAGGAGAGATGTGACATTCACTGCTTTTGGAATCAGGGCGGCCGGATCGTTAAGCCTTAGGTTTTTACTTTTGTCTCTGTCCAGACAAAACCTCACTCTGTCTCTGATCAAAATGATCAAAACCCATTATGGCTCTTTTAGTCTCTTTCCTGGCATTCCTTAAATGCAGAACCAAAATTCTTCTTATTTCCCTCACCCTTGAAGAATAATCTTCATCAATGAAAATTTTCATCGCCCCGTAATTTCTGTCCGGCTTTCAGAACTCGTTGCTTATCTTTACAAAATGTGCTCCTTCCAGTAATTGGGGAATCAGGTTTTGTATTCAAGCGGTGAAGTCTGTCAAGCTTTATGTCCTGGGACGGCTGTAGTTTGTCTGTCAGCAAGTCTTCCACAAATCCTTCCCATTCTTCTCTATTTTCGTTATCATGTTGTTTTTCAGTAAAGAGAATGTTGTTCCTTCTCGATCGTCCCTCTACCTCGTCAGTTTTTTTTTATTCTTAAGTTTCCACTCGCTCTCACACAGAGTTTGATTTGACTCTTTCAAACGTCGGTGTTCATGTTTCAGGTGCTTCATTTCCTCCCTCAGAGTTACCACATCTTCAGGTAACCTCAATGCTTTCACAACCTTCTCAAATCCATCACACTTACGGCTCAAATTGTGAAGAGAGGCCAAAATGTCGGGTCACCAGAAATCGCAGAAGAGGTGTATTGGGGTCCGGAAGAACCACCGCTTGCAGATGCCAGTTGGGACTGTCTCAGGTTATCTGTCTTCCCCAGCAGGTGCAGGCCCAGGATTCAGTTCAACATCCCCACAACTTTGCAGAAACACGCCTAGGTCCAAATATGTTAGGGGGGAAACCAGCGGTGACACCGTCTTGTAGCTTGAGAATTTAAACGTCCGAAAGAACAAAGCTTTTCTCTGCAATGCTCGGCGCGACATGAATGCAACGAATACTGACACGAATGCACCGCGCAAACGGTTCGAAAGGCAAAGTTATCTCGGCATAGTCACCTCCAACACGTGTCCAGCTCCAGCGAAAGGCTCACGAACAAGTGGTTTGATTTTTAAGATGGGCAGATGATCAGCAGGTGTTTACAATAGACAACAGAAGAGAGAGAGAGAGAGAGAGAGAGAGAGAGAGAGAGAGAGAGAGAGAGAGAGAGAGAGAGGTTATCAGTAATAAATGAAAAAGCAAAACTGAAAGGGGGGGGGGGGGGGGGTATGAAAGGAGGGCATGAAGAATAAGGGACGCCTTGAGGGCAGGGGTCTGTGTGATAAATAAAATGGCAGCCATGAAGACCTGGCCTTTTTCTGTTCTTTTTTGTTTGTTTATTTGTTTTATTCGTTTAATTTTTTCTCTAGGGAAAGGTGGAAAATCAGAGAACAGTAAAGAGAAAGAATATTATTTGTGTGCTTGCCTCTGCAGTAAAGTGTGTGTGTGTTTGTGTGTGCGTGCGTGTGTGTGTCGTGCAGACGTGTGTGCGTGCGTGTGTGTGTGCGTGATTGTGTGTGTGTGTGTGTGTGTGTGTGTGTGTGTGTGTGTGTAACCGTGTGTGTGTGTGTGTGTGTGTGTGATAACGGAAACATAATCGTGTAGATACGAACGCACCTCCGTGTTTGCCATCAACATTTTGTTTCTTTTCTTTTCTTTTGTTTCTTCTTTTCTTTTCTTCTTCTTCTTCTTCTTCTTGTTTTTTTGTTTCTGTTCTGTTTTGAATAAAACGAATAAATTGTGGAACAGATGGGCAGGTAAACGTTTTCTCCATGTTCATGTCCAAGACAAGCGAGGATTTAATTAAAACAAGATGAAAAAAAAAAGGGGGGGGGGGGGGGGGGGATAGGGGGTGGTAGTGGTGGAATGCTGCGGGACTAGATGTGAAGAAGGGTGCGTCCAATAAATGCTTCGTTTACAACTTGCATCGACCATGAAATTCAGTCATTTTAACAGCACAACGAGTTTCACCTGTTCAAGCATCAATGTTACTCTGACGACAATCCCCTACCTAAGACCATATTCGAGTCGTCTCTACCCATAATCTCTACCAGAAGACACTGCCCGTAAATGTAGGCCTGTCAGTTCATTTATTTGTTCTTTTGTCTATCTATCTATTCGTTTCGGTTTGTTTGTTGTTTGTTTTCTTATGTATGTTTTCTTTTGTTTTCTTGTTTGGTCTTTATTTTTTTTATTTTATATTTATTTTTTTATTATTTTTTTGGGGGGGGGGGGGGGGGGGGGGGAGGGGAGGATGGAGAGAGTGGTTATTTCACACACAAACAAAAATGGAAAACACTTGAGTCTGTGTGAAAAGCCGCTAATTGGGATCAGAGATTAAATAAATTGGCAGTCGCTGGGACTTGGTCAGGGACTGTGTACAAAGTGTGTGTGTGTGTGTGTGTGTGTAAGGGGCTTTGAGAGAGAGCGGATTAACCAGGTGGATCAGAACGACTAAGACACACACGGCCAAGTGAGAGCAGGGGCCTACTAACGTGCAGTTTGCCCTTTTGTCTAAGAACGCAGTCAGGTGTGCCTCTGAGCTCTGCTCCATCTCTCACCCACTTCATGGACCGTATAGGGTAGAGTGCCGGAATAGGGCAGTGGACAGAGTAGCCGGATCCTGGTGATCCTGGGTTTGCGGGTTCGAATCTTCACCCGGCTGTTTTGGTACAAGGGGATTTTTTCCCTCGGATTTGATAAGGATTGTGGCTCGTTTTCTCCCCGAGAGGAAAAAAAAAATCCTTCGAACGAGACTATAAACCGAATTCCGTGTGTGAACATACGCATACGTCTTGCTTAAACGTGGCAATCCCATCACCAACTTTCGGAAGAGAAGGTCAGTTTGGCCGTCGGTGTGGATCACACGTGTTCACATAATATGCATCTTCCGTGAAAAATCGGAAGAATGAGCGGAACTGTGAATGACTGGTATTGGACCGTATGACACGGGAAACGAATAATTAGTGCCAGCAGGCAGCTCTTCAGTTGGCTCTACTCAGTGGGCCACGTTGTTTAACCGTGAGCGTGGATTGTAAGACGCTTAGAGCTTGGCCACTAACGAAGATAGGCGCTATATAAGTATATGATGATAATGACGATGATGGTGATAATAATAATAATGATATAATAATATAATAATATTGTTGATAATAATAATATTGATAATAATAATAATAATAATAATAATAATTGTAATAATAATAACAACAATAATAATATATACTGTACTTTTGGCATTCATGTCTGTTCAGTCTCCCCCCCCTCCCTCCCCCTTTCCCCCCCCCCCCCCCCCCCCCCCCCCCCCCCCCCCCCCTTCCTTCTGCATCTCCCCCAACACACGCATATCGAAGGCTGTTTCTTGGAAGCCGAGCAGTTCAGACATTTTGGTGAATCATGTCACCCGACAAAAATGCTAAACAACCAAACTGGTTCCATCAACCATATCAATCCAGATCCAGATCAAAAAAAAAAAAAAAAAGTTTTTCAACAGTTTTTACTTATACCGGCTAAATTTCCATTTGTATACAAACATCACGAATGTGATCTAAAACGGACCGGTCATAATCTCTGGCGTTAATTTCAACCCATCGGTCTCTACAGCCCCAGGCGACGCTGCTCGGGTCGAGCTGACAGCCCGGACAGCGAGTTAAATCTTAGGTCGGATGTACTCTATCCATGGTCAGCTATGACCGATGGAGGGCCTGCTGGATACGCATGCGAAAAATCAACCCTCACAGCGGATCTGGAAAGATGTATCCAAAGGATGGAAATGTGATGTTAAGTGCTAGATGCTAAACGTAAGAGACACTGATTACATCGCCAATTAACAAGCGCGTCAAACTCTCAGGGTGCACTAGAACCGCACGAAGATCTACTGACAGTCAGGAAAAAGATAACTACGTTGGAACAGCCATGTAACAAAATCCAGTCTCCTGAAAACTTCCTCTGGGGAACTGTTGAATGGAGGGGATGGGCAGGAAGACGGTACGTAACTAACAGTAACTCCCCCCCCCCCCCCCCCACACCATATTTCATTGCCATAAGAACCGGAGATTTTGCGGGGTACAGATCATCAGGTTGAAAAGTGAGACGACTGCAGGCAGAAATCTAATCAAGTCTTAAATAAATGTCAGCGAAACCGCTGAAAAAGAAAAGAGAAACAGAAGAATTGCGGACAAACGATTTACAAGACAAAAAACACGACGCGTTTCGACCTCGTAGGTCTTCTTCAGGCAAAATACAAAACAATTAGGACAACGAAAAATCTACGAACAATTACTTATCTCCTATCACTTCAGTCTGTCAGATTCGTTCTGTTTGAATTTGACTTCAATATGTACAGTATATAGAAGATAAGTATTGCTCGTTCATTTTCGTTGTCCTGATTAGTTTTGTATCTTGGCAGAAGAAGACCTAAGAGGTCGAAACGCGTCGTATTTTGTCTTGTGATTCGTTTTGTCCACGGTTTTTTTTTTTTTTTTTTTTTTTTTCGGTTTGCCAACATTTATATAACAGATGATCAGATTAAGACATTCAATTAAACTCATTCCAACATTGTCACGCCTTGCTGTAAGAACGGTAGATGGAAGAAGTTTGCAGAGTGCACGAAGAGAACATGGCAGAGACTTACAGTTCGGCACACAGCCGGCAGACTTCAAGGATCCTGGTGAGCTGTTTCCATGGACGTGTGGTGCTCCACCGACTCCCGAGGGAGGTACTGGAGGAGAAGGAGAAGAAGAAAAAGAAGAAGAAGAAGAAGAAGAAGAAGAAGAAGAAGAAGAAGAAGACGAAGAAGAAAGAAAGAGAAGAAGAAGAAGAAGAAGAAGAAGAAGAAGAAGAAGAAGAAGAAGAAGGAGGAGGAGGAGGAGCAGGAGGAGGAGGAGGAGGAGAAAAAGAAGAACAAACAAGAAAGGAGAAAAAGACGAAGAACGAAGAAGAAGAAGAGGAAGAAGAAGAAGAAGAAGAAGAAGAAGAAGAAGAGAAGAAGAAGGAGGAGGAGGAGGAAGGAGGAGGAAAAGAAGAACAACAAGAAAGAAGAAGAAATAAGAGGAAGAAGAAGAAGAAGAATAAGAATAAAAAGAAGAAGAGGAAAAACAAGAAGAAGAAGAACAAGAAGAAGAAGAAAGAGGAGGAGGAGGAGGAAAGGAGAACAACAAGAAAGAGAAGAAGAAGAAGAGGAAGAAGAAGAAGAAGAAGAAGATGATGATAATGATGATGAAGAAGAAGAAGAAGAAGAAGAAGAAGAAGAAGAAGAAGAAGAAGAAACAACAACAACAACAACAACAACAACAACAACAACAACAGCAACAACAACAACAATATCTTGCACACACGTAAAATCCATCACCAACTTTCGGAAGAGAAGGCCAGTTTGGCTATTGGTATGGATGACACGTTACACTTAGCATGCACCCTGCGTGAGAAATGGAAAGAATGAAGAAAGTAAAGAACTTGAGTGAACGATATTGAACGATATTGACTGGATGACACGGGAAACGACTGAATGAAGCGCCAGCTGGCAGCTCTTCAGTCGGCACTACCCAGGTAGGCAGCCCGTTGTGTAAAACGAGTGTTGATTGTAAAGCGCTTAGAGCTTGGTCTCTAGCCGAGAATAGGCGCTATATAAGTATTCATTATTATTATTAACAACAACAACAATAACAATAACATCAAGAAGAAGAAGAAGAAGAAGAAGAAGAGGAGGAGGATATTTTCTGATATCCACGACATTGTCTAGTACATATGGAAGTGAAGTTCAAACGGAACGAAACTGACAGAGATCACATTGTTTAATGTGCCTCTTTGTAGTTCGCTTCAATCTCTGTCATAAGATATTTTGTATGTTTGAACTATTTTATCGACGCTGTAACCTCCCCGCGAATGATGCTCGTCAATCATAGTTCTGTTCGTCCGTTGCCAGGCCTGTCTGTCTCTTAACAAATCTTAAATAGATGTTAGCAACGGCCGGCAAAAAAAAAAAAAAAAAAAAAAAAAACGTGGACAAACGATTCACAAGACAAAACACGACGCGTTTCGACCTGTTAGGTCTTCTTCAGGCAAGACAAAAAAATAATTAGGACAACGAAAATGAACGAGCAATCACTTATCTTTAATCACTTCAGCGCAAGATAGGCGTTCAACGAAAACGAGGCTGTCAGAAAGGAGATAATGTGTGAGTCAAGGTAGTGATGATGATGATTATATTACTGATGGGAATACTAATAATGGTCAAAATATTGAGAAAAAAAAATGGATAAAGACAGGATTACTACCACTTTTGGTAATAACCATGGCAATAGCAGTTATAGTATGGGAGAAAGGGGAGTGGTTCAGAGGATTCTTATTAAACAGCATGGTTGTTTAGATTTGTTGTGTCACAGTCCCAAGACCAATCACTATATCAATATCAGATCATCAGGAGGCAACTTGAAGTAGGAGGCACTGCAATGCTGATGAATCACTTTAGTAGCGTTCTATCTGTGCCTGTGCTGTTGCTTCCACCTTACCCCATCCCCCGGCTGACCAAGATCAATAAATCACAGAGACTATTTTTTTATGATCATCGCTGAGGATACGCAAGGTGGTCCTATGGAGGTCCGATCTAATCCGAGTCTATATGAAAGGGTCTTTCTTTCATGAAATATAAAGCATTTACCAGGTCTGAGAGATACAGCCACCTGCAGAGTTGGTTTAGAAAAAAAAAAAAAAAAAGCAACGCTCGGACTAAATTATTGTCGTCAGTAGGGGGCTTAGTGGGTGGTGCCCTGTGCATGTTGGATCAGTGATGATTGTCGTCAGTAGGGGGGCTTAGTGGGTGGTGCCCTGTGCATGTTGGATCAGTGATGATTGTCGTCAGTAGGGGGCTTAGTGGGTGGTGCCCTGTGCATGTTGGATCAGTGATGATTGTCGTCAGGGGGCTTAGTGGGTGGTGCCCTGTGCATGTTGGATCAGTGATGATTGTCGTCAGTAGGGGGCTTAGTGGGTGGTGCCCTGTGCATGTTGGATCAGTGATGATTGTCGTCAGTAGGGGGCTTAGTGGGTGGTGCCCTGTGCATGTTGGATCAGTGATGATTGTCGTCAGTAGGGGGCTTAGTGGGTGGTGTCCTGTGCATGTTGGATCAGTGATGATTGTCGTCAGTAGGGGGCTTAGTGGGTGGTGTCCTGTGCATGTTGGATCTGTGATGATTGTCGTCAGTAGGGGGCTTAGTAGGTGGTGCCCTGTGCATGTTGGATCTGTGATGATTGTCGTCAGTAGGGGGCTTAGTGGGTGGTGTCCTGTGCATGTTGGATCAGTGATGATTGTCGTCAGTAGGGGGCTCAGTGGGTGTGTTGTCCTGCATATGTTGGTTCAGAACAGGCGCCACTGAACACCACCGCAGTGACTCGGCAGCGGGTGCAGTGTCCCCCTCGACGGTTTGCCTCTCGACATTGACTGTTCCTTGTGGACTGCCGGTGCCGGGGCTGCGGGCAGGACTGGCCGAGCTGTGGCTGTGGACGGGGACTCGGAATGAGCGGCGTGGGTGAGTGCAATGCCACTGAGGTGGCACAGAAGATGGGGATGCATTAAAAAAAAAAAAAAGCACTACGCTCTGTGTGACATCACTTGACAAAACTGGACATTGCACCTTCAGTCTTCCCCGTTTGAGACCACACCGCACCCAACGCTTCTGGCTGTGCGCCAACCAACACAAAAGCAAACATCGTGCACACGTATTCTCCTCACGGGACTTAAACCTCACACCTCCAAGCCTTAGCCCTTGTTACCATCACTGCCAGACCACCTTCTCTCCCCCGTTTATTTCTCCGCTTTTCTTCTTTTCGTTGGGTTACATGCCACCTTCCTACCCCTGAAACGAAATGTTTCACCATAACACGGGGAATTACATATCACCTCGGGGAGTTGGCAGCACTGCAGAGTCTCCTCCTGTGACTGACCTCACAGCAACATGGCATCGATGGCTTTCTATGGAGTGCGGGCGTTTGCACTATGACGTGGTGAGTTTGGTAGCGAGTTGTTTTGTGTGAGGGTTTGGGTGGGGAAATGGTTGTTGAGGAGGAAACACACACACACACACACACACACACACACACACACACACACACACACAGTGTTGACGAAAAGGATCAGAAGCTCTTATGGTTTGAGAAAATCACGCATACACATGCACTATATTTGCTCAATACAAAAACGTCACATGACCTTTGCTGAGCAAGTTCAAACCATTTTAATCTCACTGAAATTTTCTGGAATCTTTTAACGCATATTATGAAGGTTCTAGCAAAGTCATATTTTGTGATTTTGCTCCAACAAGAAACCTGATAATACAAATCAGATTGCAAACAGATAAGTTCCCATCCTTTGACCCAAAAAAAAAAAAATACCTTCCCTTTGAAACGTCGATACAGATGGTAACAGGTAGCTCGCTTTACTTCGATCAAAACGGGAGAAATCATTATAATACTGATTTGCATGGGCAAGTCCACGTCAAGTTAAAATGAGTAGATCTTTACACACATACAAAAGTAGCAATGCTCGACGCAAGTATATTAATTAGCAGGTAAATTTTCAAAACGTAAACGAAATGATGCATGATTGAAATGAAAAAGTGACAAAGATTACATCAGTGAGAAGTTATAGCAATATATACAAAAACGTGACCGGATGAAGACTTGGGACAAGATATCAAAATGCGCAGACAGCAAAATATTTGATAAGATATTTTTCTTCTCACTCATTTTTACACACATAAATCAGACAGTAAAAAAAACACATCATGTGTTCACAATACTTTTCCAACTTTTCCTAACTAAACCACATATAACCCAGGAACCTATTTTCTTCATCTGTGAGTACTGGCTGAAATGTTTGGTCGTAGCAAGAAAATAATTTTCAGTTAATTTTCTCTTGTTCGTTGTTCTCATTATTACCAGTTTGCGTCAACATCAACAGATTCATATTGCAATTTTTTTTACCTTTAATATTTCTTTGAAAAGAAACCAAACAGCTGTATCTGCAATGCATCATCCAGATCTTTTTACACACCTCTGAGGCATGTCTTTCTCTTGCAACTGATGTTTGTCATCGTGACACCACAATCACGCTCTCCACACGGTTTGAGCAGAAACTTATTTAGGAACATACCAGCTTAATCAGTTCAAAACTTTTACAGGACAGTCATCAAAGAAGGATCAGAGGAGAGGAAGAAGATTTGTCTGATGGGGAAGATCATTCCCAAGAAAAAAAAAAACACTTTCTGTTCAGTAACCTAATTCTAACGTATGACAAAGAATACGGTAAGAACACAAGACAGTAGCAGGATGCCAACACAAAATATGAACAAAGCAATCGTATATTATTAATCATTCTTTACAAACCCTTTCGAGCATCTCAGATTTGAAGATACACGTGAACCACATCATGCAATGTTACAATGAACCTAGGACAAATGCTGTGTGCACTGTCCTACACACCAGATATTTCACAACATGTCTGTATGACGTTACAAATAATGCATACACGTTGGCAAACGGATACAAATAAAACGAGGGTTCCATATTGTGATTCACAATGCACGCTGATTTAAATTTATACACAACGCATGCTGGACCTTTACAACACACACAAACGCACCACAAATCCCTAAGACACAAGTTATGGGCCTTACAACACACAGACTATAAATTCCTCACAAGGTCTGGGCCTTTGCAATAACACACACACTACAAACCCCTGCAACACAAATTCTGGGCCTTTACAACAACACACACATCACGAACCCTTACAACACGAGTTCTGGGCCTTTACAACAACACACATATCGCTAAACCCTTACAACACGAGTTCTGGGCCTTTACAGTAACACACATATCGCGAACCCTTACAACACGAGTTCTGGGCCTTTAAAACAACAAACACACACACTGGGCCAGAACACGAGTTTTACAACAAACACACACACTACGAACCCCTAGAACATTAGTTCTGAGCTTTTACAACAACACACGCACATCGCAAAACACCTACAATAGGAGTTCTGGGCCTTTACAACAATACACACATTAGAACCCCAACGAGTTCTGGGCCTTTACAACAACACGCACATGCAAGGACTTCTGGATTCCTCTTCTGGGCTTTTACGAAGACAGACGACGTAGAAAGCGGCTTTGATGTTTTCGTGGTGCAGTTTTTATGCTTCTTTCTTCTTCTTCGTCGTCTCCTCATCGGAACTTCTCACAGCTGGAATACAGACAGACGACGCAGAAGCGGCTTTTTAGTTTTTCGTGGTGCAGGTTTATGACGATTATTTCTTCTTCTTCTTCGTAGATAACGATTTACGTCGTCAATTTATTCCTTTACGAAGAATCATACTCTTGTCTTCTCATCTTCATCACTGAGGAGAACCCCTCATCTTTTTTAGTGTTTTTCCCCTTGTCATCGTCGTCGGATGAGGATGAGGATGAGGAGGTGTCTTCCTCCTCATCATCTGCAAGCACAGAAGTAGATAACGATTACAGCAAGCAAATTTTATTCCTTTACGATAAAATATGTGTGTGTACTAACTCTTCCTCATCATCTGCAAGGACAGAGAAGTAGATAACGATTACAGCAAGCCTTTATTCCTTACGATAAAATATGTGTGCACTAACGTCCGAGCTGTGATAGGTTGGGTCAGTTCCATTAAGCAACATAAAAATCTTTTTTTTTTTTTAATTCAATGCTGATCGATGAGAAATGAGGATGATGAAGGTGATGCAACGGATTTCTACTGCGATCTGAGACTGCATGACAGGACTGTACTCTACGCTTACTTTCATTATATATCCCGGCATCAACCAGGCCCGAGAGATACAGACACCTGCATGTGTTGGTCAGAAAATTTGAGGAACACTCTCAGAGAGGCATCCATTAAGTGGATGAAACTCGACTGTGTGGTCCCAGCCTTCCCAACTGAACCCTAGCGAAAGCAACTCTGGGTAGGAGCAGGTCGGGGCAGAAAATTTCCACACGACTCTGATGGGAATCGAACCCACGTCCTCCCGACCAGGAGTCTGTGACGCTGATCACTTCGCCACGGCGAAGCAACCGAAATATTTAATGAAGCACATGCTGTCATAGTGAAGTGGGTGTTATCGTCGCGGACAAGCTGCAAGCTGGGAGGTAATGGGTTCGAATCCTTTCAGAGTCACTTATGTGGTTTTTTCTTCTTTTCCGGCCCTTGTAGGATCGTAACACAAAATTCAGTTTCCTGTGGGTTTTAACTGGGAAGACTGGAACCGTGTAGCTGAGTTCATCCACCGAATGGGTGAAATTTCTGAGTTACTTAATTTTTCCCGATCAACACTGCACTGCGTCCCGTATCGCCCGGGCCTGGACGATACTGGGATGTGCATTGATAGGAAACGTGGAGTACACAGCCTTGTCATGCAGTCACTGAACGGAATGAAAACCCATGACGTCACCATCATCATGCTCATCCTTATCTACCAGCATCAAAAGTCTTAAACATTCTGTGGCCCTTCATGCCTCGCTCAGTTCTGATCTCCATCCACATCTGTCAAATTGGATCCCACTGCCTGTGTGTGCCTTCATTTGACTGAATCTAACACCTCTTCCCAGCGGTGTCGTCTTCTTCTTCTCCTTCTTCTGCGTAAGCAAGGTGATACTCCTGCGAACACCCCCTGTATAGGGTGTGGGAGTGTTTTTGTGTGTATGACCGTTTCTTTTTTTTTTTTATCCCGCCATTAAGGCAGCAATTTTCCAACTTCGGGGAAGGTGCATGCTATGTGTAACGTGTCATCCATACCAACGGCCAAACTGGCCTTCTCTTCCGAAAGTTGGTGATGGGATTTTACGTGTATGCAAGATGTTATGCGTGCGTTCACACACGGAAACTCCGTTTATAGTACCTCATTGGAAGGACTGTATAGGAAAATGGAGTCAGAACCAATACTAACTCCGAGGGAAAAGTCCTCCTGTAACGAAACGGCCCGGCGGAGATTCGAACTCGCAACCCCAAGATTACGAGTCCGTCGCTCTACCAATGAGCTATTCCGGCCCCCTTACCAAGCGGTGAATATCATGTAAATGTATGTAAGCATTACTCCACAGCGTCTTGTTGACGACAGCGGGGGAGACTGCAACCCGCTATCCTATTCAGATGGCATGTGAGACAAAGTCCTGAAAAACGTGGCCGTGTCTGGATATTTTTCGTCACTTTCAGTTTCAGTTTCATCAAGCAGTTTCAGTTTCACCAAGGAGTCGTCACTGCGTGCGGACTAGTCCATATACGCTGCACCCGCATCCGCTGAGTTTTGAGACCCACACTGCGCAATGATTTTTTTAGCTGACAGATAAATGAATTACTAAGATGAGATAATTTAAGAAGAGGGTGTCTTGGCTACGACTTAGCAGATGTCTGACCTACGCATTAGCCAACGCGCTGGTCAGACCTTGAGTGCCTACGTAACATTGGTTGTGCCTTTTCATGTCATAGGGAAAGCAGGAAACGCCGTGCAACTCGTTTACTATTATCATTATTCTATGTTTAGGTTCGCGACGACCGTTCACCTAGATTATGGATCTTTATGTAAAAATGCCAAAAAAGAATGCATATACGTCCCGCGCCGGCTATGAAGAAAAGGTACACCCAAAGGTGCGGCTGGGACCTAGACAAGTACTGTCCTCAACTGCTGAACCAACCAGCTGGGAGCAATCCTCCACCACCCTTGGAAGCCCGCGCTGTGTTCACATACGGCGCAGGCACACACAGGCATTCCATTATTAGGACTTCAATGGGCATCTGTGCTCCCTGGCAGATGCCGTCGTCTAATGATTTTTGGGGTGTGGCCACGACAGAACATCCATGGAGGCGTTCCTGTGGGAGTTACCAGCCCGTATGACTGCAGAGCCCACCGGCGGAAAAAAACGCCATCGTGAGGCAGCTACCACCTGCAACCCGCAGCCTCACTCGTCGCTGTTCCGCGGATGATTTTAACCTAGGGTTATCAATACTTACTATGTCATAGGGAATGCATATACATCCCATAATAATTAGGGGATTTTGACCCAGGTTATGAATACTACTTACTATATCATAGGAATGCTATACCTCCCATAATAATTAGGGGATTTTGACCTAGGTTATGAATACTTGCTATGTCATAGAGGAATGCATATACATCCATAATAATTAGGGGATTTTTGTTGAACCTGGTTATGAATACTTACTTAGAGTGCATAGACATCCCATTTATAATCAGGGGACTTCAACCCAAGCTTAACACTTACTATGCCACAAGAGTACATAGACACCCCAAGCCAGTTACATTGAGTCAGTGAGTGTGGCAGTCAGTCACTTATATGAGACACGCTGTCAATACGTTGAATATTCTTTTCACATCATCCCAATAATTCCGATAAGAATTCAGATAATCCCAGAATCGGTTCTTAATGTCAGAGCGTTAGCATGACCCAAGAATTCAGATATGGTGGCTTCAGAATCGGCCACTTGAAGTTTGCCTGCAAGACTGGGGTCATACTTTAAACACAACAAACCACGTTAGCATGACGGAACGAGAATATCTTCTTGGACACCTCGGTATGGTGGCGGTTAACCACTCCTGGCGGCCACTTGAAGTTAGATGACGCATTTCGAAGAAGGGTTCTTTTTCACTGCCTTAACAACACTCCGGACAAACAACGAAACGAAGCATGAGTGATGTTTAACCTAAGGTCCGGAACATCTATTGTTGTTGTCCACTTGTGGCCTCGGTCATGTCGCATTAATCAACATCCATAAGGTTGACGGGGTTAAGGGTGGGGGGTGCTATTTTGACCATTATTTGTTCATTTCCTTTGCAACTACTCTCTAAACTAAAAAACTCAAGAGGCTTTACAGAAGGTGCGATCCGTAATCTGCCTTGTGGCTCATTTAAACGCTCGTGACCTGTCTTTGTGGCCTACCTTAGTGCACTTTTGTTGCCGTTGCAGGACGCCCGCTGTTCTGACTTGTGGCTCTTAAACTTTTGCCTTAATTATGCTCTTTAGTTCGTTTCGTTACACGCATAGACCCGCGTGGGTCTCACTTAAAACGCTCGTGACCTGACTTGAGACGCTCATGTTCTGACTTGTGGCTCTTTAGATGTTCGTGACCTGCCTTGTGGCTCTTTACAGACGCGGTGTGGCCATTCTGCTCTTTGTGCTTGTCCCTAACGCTCGTGCCTGCCTTGTGGCTCTTTAGATTGCTCGTGACCTGAGCGTTGACTTTATACGCGTTTTTGACCCCTCTTTAGGCTCCTTATACGCTCTTGACTTGTCGCTCTGGCTCTTTAGACACTCGGACCGCCTTGTGGCTCTTTAGTACGCTCGTGACCTGCCTTGTGGCTCCTTTACGCTCGTGACCTGCTTTGTGGCTCTTTGAGACGCTCGGACCTGCCTTGTGGCTCTTTAGACGCTCGTTACCTGCCTTGTGGCTCTTTTGACGTTCGTGACCTCTTTTGCCGCTCTTTTGACGCTCGTGACCTGACTTGTGGCTCTTTAGAACGCTCGTGACCTGCCTTGTGGCACTTTATACACTCAGACCTGCCTTGTGGCTCCTAGATACTCTTGACTGCTTTGTGGCTGCCTAGCTCGAAGGGTGCTCTTTAACCGCTCGTGATCCCCTCTTGCTCTAAGACGCTCGTGGACCTGCCTTGTGGCTCTTTAGACGCTCGTGACCTGCCTTGTGGCTCCTTAGACGCTCGTGACCTGCCTTTGGCTCTGTTAGACGCTCGTGTGTGGCTCTTTGACGCTCGTGACCTGACTTGTGGCTCTTTAGACGCTCGTGACCTGCATTGTGGCTAGACCGGCTCGTGACCTGCCTTGTGGTTTAGTTACGTGACCCTGCCTTGTGGCTCTTACCTGATTTGTGGCTCTTTAGACGCTCTCGTGACCTGACCTGCTCTTTAGACGCTTCGTGACTGCCTTGTGGCTCTTAGAACACTCGTGACCTTGTGGCTCTTTAGAGACGCTCGTGACCTGACTTGTGGCTCTTTGACCTGTGATCTCCATTGTGGCTCTTTAGACGCTCGTGACCAGCCTTTTGCCTCCCTACACGCTCAGCAACCTGCTTGTGGCTTTTGGGACGGATTAGTGTGACCTGCCTTTGTGGCTCTTTATACGCTGCATCGGGACCTGCCTTAAGGGCTCCTTATACGCTGTTCTTGAACTGTCTTCTGGCGCTTGAGACACTCGTGATCTTACTTCCTGGCTCTTTAGACGCTCGCGACATGTCTTGTGGGGCTCTTCAGGGACGCTCGTGACCTTATATTGTGGCACTATTTAGACGCTCATGACCTGCCTTGTGGCTCCTTATTCGCTCGGTGACCCTGCCTTGTGGCTCTTTAGACGCTCGGACCTGCTGCTCTTTAGAAGTGGTACTGCCCTGTACCTTTAGGACTCGTGACCTGCTTTGGCTCGTTATTGGAGACGCTCATGTGACCTGCTGGGTGGATCTTTAGTCTGTCGTGACGCTGTCTTGTGGCTCTTTAGACGCTCGCTGAACGCTGACGTTGTGGCTCTTAAGACGCCTCTGACATGCCTTCTGGCATCCTTCGAGACGGCTCGTGACCGTCTTGTGCTCTTTACACGTGTCCGGACACGTCATGTGGCCTCTAGATGCTCGTGGACCTGCATTGTGGCTCTTGAGACGACTGCATGACCTGAGCTTGTGGATCTACTCTTTAGACGCTCCCGCGTGAAATGCCTTTGGTGCGTCCAGAAGCTCCATGGCTTGCCCTGGGCACCTTATACACCTATGACCTGTTTGTGGCTATGTGAAAGCCTTGACCTGACTGTGGCTACTTTACCATGCTCGTGACTGCCTTGTGGCTATTGAAGATAGGACCTGCCTTGTTGGCTCTTTAGACGCTCATGTGACCAGCATTGTGGTTTCGTTGAGAGGCTTACGTGACATAAATTTGCGGGTCTTAAGACTGATAGGATGAGGCGCAGTGACCCCATGTGTTGGTCCTTATTCCTCGTGACCTGCACTGTCGGGCTCCTCACCGCTCAGGGAATCCATTGCGGCTCCTTCTACGCTCGGTGACCTGCCTTCAACACACAAACCGGTGGTTGTAAAAACAGCCCGTTTCTAACCCCATCTGAAACTACACCGCCGACGGATGAGTAAGTCTGGGCTGGCTTTAGCCTTGCTATTTACCCCACGGGGGGGTAATTCTAAGACTAGCTAGAATCTTACCACCCCCCCACGACCCCGCCCACAGTTGGAACGTCACCCCACAGGGGGTAAGTTTGGGCTACCCTGGATTTACCCCCCCCCCCGCCACCCCCCAAAAGGGTCCGTCTGGACTACTTTTGAATCTGCACTCCATCCCCGCGCCCGCAACTTCAAAACAAGGGGACAGGGTTATCTCAGTTCACGGGTTTTTCCTTTGACCTTTTCCCAAACAAAGGACACCAACCCCCCGCCCTTTCAAACAAAAGATTTGTTGTTACCAATGGCATATTTACCACACACCCCCCCCTACCAATTTCCGTTCTAACATCAATTGGGTGTAGACAAAGTCGGGTTTTTAGACATCCATTTCAAGCAGGCCAGGACCTCCTACCTCCCCCCCGCCGCTCGCCCCAAACACCCAAACACACCACACACACACACAAACACACTGGTTCCAGGAACAGATACACGTCATGACACATTCTAGCGGCGTGTGCTTGTAGCTTACACGCGTGGTCAATTAGTTTCAGCTATTCGGGCTGTGTGAGTAGTACGCCCGTGGGAAGACAGAAAAAAAGAAGAAAGACGGCAGATTTTAAACTATTTTTACAGCTAATTAGTGTTCCCGAGTGCTTGTGTACCTTGTACAATGTAGATACTTGTGGTCAGTGCCACTGACCTACTGTGTCATTATGCCCCCCCTACGTACGTGTAAAAATCCGAGGGGATTGATTTTTTAACTTTTCATGTTCACAGGCTTAAATTAGTCTACCCGAGTACCTGTGTACCTCTTGGTACACCTTGCAATTGCAGACGACTGGTGGTCAGTGCCACTGACCACTGGTCACTATGGGACACGTAAATCAGATATTTCAGGACTATTTACAGGTACATCAGTTTTGTGTTCATTGAGTGTTTGTATAACCATTGTGCATGCAAACAACCCAGTGGTCAGTGTCAGCTGACCAGTTGGGTACACGTTAAATGTATTATTAAGAGAATTACACTATTTTACACGCTTAATAAATTGTGGTCTACCTACAGTAGCCTGTGACTGTGATACCACTACAATGTAGATGACTGGGGGGGGTGGGGGGGGGGGTCGCGGAGGGTCGGGGCGGGGGGGGGGGGGGGGTGGGGGGGGGCGGGGGGGTCGGGGTGTGGTCGTGTCGCGGGGTGTGCTGGTGCGCGGGGGGGGGGTCAGTCCAACTAGGGGCGGGAGGAAGGGGGGTGGGTTGTACAGCTCCCAGCCTAGCCTGGAATCCATGACCCGGGGGTTTTAAAAGCCAAGAGGGGAAAAAAAAGATTTGTAAAAGAGGCGACATTTTAAATGAAAAAGCAGGCTAGGACTCAGACTTACCCGGGGTAAGTTCCGGGCGTATGGGGGTGGTTTTGTGGGGGCCGCCTGGGGTGGGGAGTAAGGAGAGTACAAGAAGTAAGTAGTAAGAATGGGGCCCTTGCTAACCCGGCCTTGGTCCCTGTGGCTGCCCTAGTTACAACTGACATAGGAAGATAAGAGACGGAAACAAGAAATAAAGAAAGAAGAATGAAGTACAAATTACCTGGGTCCTCGCCGTCGCGGGGGATGTGGTATCCGGAATGGCACCTTGCGGGCGCTCCTTGTCTCGGTGTGGCGTTTGTAGATTTAGATTCCTATATGCATCAGATGGTCTAAGCCTCTTCTTCAGTGTTTGAGAGCCACGTCCAGCATCTGCGGCCGCTGAAAATTGTGCCGCTGAAACAGGTTATGCGTGTGGGCCTGTAGCGGCGGAGCACGACGCTTCGCTTAACACAAGGGGTTCTGTGGGCAGCTCACTCTATAAGGTGTCGGGACCAGTATGTATTGAAGGAAACAATAAGGTTCTGGTTTCTGTGGGTTCTGTCTCTAAGGGCGCGTGATGGGGGCAGTGTAGAAGGACCATTTCGACTTTCAACAGGGTCTGTGGGATCTTACGGGTTAACAAGTGGTCAGTAATATCGGTGGTATGTGACACAAACGATCTTCACAGGGTTATGTGGTGCTACGTATCTCTGAGGGGGGTTCACATGGCAGTATTGCGTGTTTGCCAGAACGCTACATGTTCCAAAGTTTGGGGGGTTCTGTGGGATCCAAGGGGGGTCACAGGGGCAGCAGTGGTGCCGCGTGGACATCAACGATTTCGAGCCAGGTCTCGGTTCTGTGGGACTCTCAAGCCGGGGTTCAAAGGGCGAGTGTCGTAGACACAACACTTTCACAGGGTTCTGTGGGATATCAGAAGGTCAAAGGGCGGAGTGAAGTTGTCGTAGCGCCGAGACCCTCTGATAGCCTGTTGGGATTGCTCCAGCGGTGGTGAGCTGGTCACTGAGCGGGGCACACGTGAGTGCGTGTTGTTGTAGTGGTCATTGTGGATGGTGTGGTGGACTGTAGAACGCTTTCGCAGGGTTATGTGGGCTCGCTCTCTAGCGGTTTTTTTTGAGCCTTACGCAAGCACAGCGGGATGTAGTAATCTTGGTTCATGGTTTGTTTAACAGTCGGGAACAAGGACAGAAACGCTTTCACTGGGGAATCTGCTAGCAGTACTTCAGGGGGCTCGGTTTGCCAGTTGCCAGTCTAGCTGATAGCCTGATCGTTCAAAGGTGGGGAAAGGGGAGGGGAGGCAGGTGGAGTATGGAGGGAATGAAAAGTGGGAAGTGTCTCCTTTGGACTGAACTGGAAAGCATCCTAAGCGTTATATATCAGTTTTGATGGAAAAAAAAAAAACATGTGCGGGGGGGGGGGGGGGGGTTTGGTTGTTCGGTCGGCGCTAGTGACAAGAAAAAAAAAACCGCATCGCCATACATAAATGTCCAAAGCGCTGACGGAATGGTTATAACATAATTTGGGAGTTAGTCTGATCCTGAATGACTTTTAATCGTTATGAAAGAAGAAAATGGCCCAAGCACACAGTATAGGACAGCTTGCATGCAAGGGCGTGTACCGTCCTTGTGACGAACAAAACAAAAAAATGGTTTGATGTTTCGTATTGTAAGTCCCCCACTCTGCCCTTGTTTTGTTGTTGTTGTTTTGGTGCTTGTGGTTATTGTGTTGTTGTTGTGTTGTTGTGTTTTTCAAAGAGTTTGATTGCATCGGATTTCTATAAGTCAGTTGACAAACAACGTCTATATGTCCCGTGTGTGTGGGTGTGCTGGTGGGGGGGGTGGTGTGGGTGTGTGTGTGGTGTGCGTGTCGTTGTTGTGGTCGTGTAGTTCGGTGTCAATGGGCGTGTGTTTATTGTGGGATCGCTCTCTTGACTGTCGTTGAATTTGTGT
>JADBJO010005197.1:0-122671 GCA_016801955.1 Conus betulinus
CATTATGGTCACGGATGATGCCCGATGTTTTAGTTTACCCTGTTATAGCCGTTACTAACAGCTGTAACAGCCTGTAACGGGTTTTTCTTCTTTATAAAATATCTCAAAATATATTTGGCCGATCTTTCTGAAAATTTGTAGGTATTGTTCATTATGGGTCACGAATAATGCCCGATGTTTTAGTTTACCGTTATAGCCATTACTAACAGCTGTAACGGCCTGTAATGGTTTTTCTTCTTTATGGAATATCTCTCCGAAAGTACTTGGCCGATCTTTGTGAAAATTTGTAGGTATGTTCATTATGGTTACGGATGATGCCCGATGTTTTAGTTTACCTCATTATAGCCGTTACTAATGGCTGTAAATGGCCTGTAACGGTTTTTCCTTCTTATGAATATCTCGGAAAGTGTTTTGGCCGATCTTTCTGAAAATTTGTAGGTATGTTCATTATGGGTCACGAATAATGCCGGATGTTTTAGTTTACCCCGTTATAGCCGTTACTAACGGCTGTAACGGCCTGTAATGGTTTTTTCTTTCTTTATGGAATATCTCAGAAAGTACTTGGCCAATCTTTGTGAAAATTAGCAGGTATGTTCATTATGGGTCACAAATAATGCCCAATGTTTTAGTTTACCCCGTTATAGCCATTACTAATGGCTGTGACGGCCAGTAACGTTTTTATTCTTCATGGAATATCTGAGAAAGTACGTGGCCGATCTTGTGTGAAAATTAGCAGGTATGTTCATTAAGGGTCATATAATGATGCCGAATGCTTTAGTTTACTGTTATAGCCGTTACTAATGGCTGTAACAGCCTGTAATGGTTTTTCTTTTTAATGGAATATTTCATAAAGTACGTGGCCAATCTTTGTGAAAATTACCAGGTATGTTCACTATGGATTATGGATGATGCCCAATGTTTTAGTTTACTGTTGTATCTGTTAGTAACAGCCCATAATGGTTTTTCCTTCTTTATGGAAATCTCAGAAAGTACTTGGCTGATCTTTCTGAAAATTTGTAGGTATGCTCATTATGGGCAAAGGATGATGCCCAACGTTTTAGTTTACCATTGTAGCCATTACTAACGGCTGTAACGGCCCATAATGTTTTTTTTCTTTTTTATGGAATGTCTCAGAAAGTACTTGGCTGATCTTTCTGAAAATTTATAGGTATGTTCATTATGGTTCACAGATCATGCCCTGTGTTTTAGTTTACCGTTATAGCCATTAGTAATGGCTATAACGATCCATAGTGTTTTTTTTCTTCCTTATGGAACATCTCCGAAAGTACATGACCGATCTTTCTGAAAATTTGTAGGTATGTTCATTATGGGTCACAGATGATGCCCGATGTTTTAGTCTACCGTTATAGCATTACTAACAGCTATAATGGCCCATAATGGTTTTTTCTTCTTCATGGAATATCTCGGGAAGTATGTGGCCGATATTTCTGAAAAATTTGTAGGTATGTTTCATTATGGGTCACGGATGATGCCTGATGTTTTAAGTTTACAATTATGGCTTTTATTAAAGGCCCATAATGGTTTTCTTCTTGATTGAAAAACCTCAGAAAGTTCTTGGCAGATCTTTCTTAAAATTTGTAAGCATGTTTATTATAGGTCACAGATGATGGCTGATGTTTACCAGAATAGCCATTACTAACGGTTACACCAGCCTAAGACGGTTTTTTTCCTCTTTATGGAATATATCGCGCGTATTCAGGATAAACTGGGAGTACGTTTATATATGCTTTACATCTTGTTTTAATATGCTGTAATGAAGTGAACCCATGTAAGGCAATCACTTGTGGACGCTAGTTTGGCTACCTACTCTCCCATTTCTTTTTTTGTTGGGGGGGGGGTAAGGGAGGAAGGATCCTGATGATATGGGATGTTCCACAGCAAGTGGGAATGAGGCATTTTTTTGGACAGATAAGTATATCATGAAATTATTTGAGCAGTAAAATTCCTTTTTCTTTCCTATCTTTTTGCCTTTGTTTTTGTTTTTTAACCTGTTGAGCGCCTTTAAGCCGTCAGCTGACGCCGCAGTAAAAATGTACTCCCAGTGCCTATGGGCCGTCCACTGACGTCATGCATTTTTTCTTGAATTTTCATTCGTTAACTATTCCTATCAAAGGACTGAAATAGAGTGTGTGTAGTAAGCCTTATATGTCTGCAGTATAAAATGATATGCAAATGGACCACACGTGAGGAGAAAGACCATTTATTCTCATCACTGATACCAGCGTCGAACAAGCCAGCCTAGTGTGTACTCTGCACTGTGTGCGAATGGCCAGCGACGTGTTAGTCAGCGCGAGAGGGGAGCGCGGCCTGCTCGCGGCGTGACACGGGCAGCAGGAAAGGTAGGGGAAGAGGAGGAGTGAAAGAGAGGGTTGAAGTCCAGCAAGGGGGCGTGGTGGGGGGGAGGGGGGCGTGGTCGTGGACTGACCTGTCTGCATGAGGTGTGAGCGTCTTGATAGACTTCTAGACTGTTCTACTTTCATTTACAGGTGTAGTGTGACAATATCAACTTTATTTTCAACTTTTTTGCTCTGTGTTCTTTTTTGGATGTGAAGCTGTAGTGGTAAATACATATGTTTTTGATCGTGCAAAAAAAATCTATCCCAAATCTAAATGCCTAAATATTTTTTTATGATCAAATTAAAACAAAAGAAGCCCAGATTCAAAATCTCCATTCAATTTCCTTCAAAAATCATATATATTTCATTTTTATATCTTTTGTAGTTTCTGAGCTAGAATTTTTTGTTAATTATTACCCCTTTTGTTCTTATTTCACTTTTAATTGATTTGATTTGTGTGATTTTATATTCTTCCAGTGCAGGTCCTGTGATTTTATCATACACATTCTGATGGGACATGTGTTCTTTTTTTCAGATAGAAGTGGATACATATGTTGTTGGTGTGATTCATTGTGTGTGTGGACGTACTACTTTTTGTTTTGTTTTTTTACTTTTCGATTTTGAAATAACCAACGGCATTTTATCTTACATCTTTAACACATTGCCCATTTCTAATATTTTGTAATCTAGGATTATTTATCATGAAAAACTAAAATCCACATTTATTCCCAGTACTTGTCTGTTTAAAGAATGGAAAAGCAACTTTGTCAGACTTGGAAAAACTTGTGGGTATGCTAGTTTGAATAAACTGCTTTTTAATACTTCAAGCAGGATAGTACTTGGGGATAATTGTGCAGGGAAAAAAAAGTGATTTATTGGACCCAACATCAGTCTTTTTGCATACAGATTCCACATTGCATATAGTTCCTCTTTCATTTCTATAGTTTTTATTTTTGCTTAGGGTCAGTTCTTGATTATTTTAAGTTTATTACTCGGGTGCATGCATCTGTTTTACACCTTGCAAACCTACTAATATTGATTGACTTTCGACACTCACTGGGTTTTGCTGTTTCCAAATTGTGATGTGTGTGGTCTGTGTTCTTTCCACATTTGCTAGAGTACATGGATGTGGAATAAAATGTGATTGTCATGGATGGTCACAGTGAAGGCCTATACTATATAGACACAGTATGACTCAAAGAGAAGACAAGAAGCCCTGTCCTGCTCTAGGTGTGCTGGTGATGCTGTGTGCCTTTTTGACGGCCATGGGAGGAGTGGCAGCCTCTCGCACTGTCTTCTTCCAGCTTGTGGTCTCTCTGCTCCGCTGCCCCCTGTCGTTCTATACTGTCACACCCCTGGGGCGGGTGCTGAACAGGTGTAGCGAGGACGTGGCAGAAGTGGACTTTGTGGTGCCCTTCACCCTGCGATCCGTGATGAACTGTGTTCTGTCGTTAATGGAAACGGTGGGGGGATTGATCTACTCCACTCCTTGGGCCGCTTGCCCTCTCCCTGTGCCTGCTGTGGGCTATTGGGCCATTCAGGTAGGATGGTGAGAGCGTTATCACGTTCTTATTGACCAATCTGATCTTTTCTTACCCCTCCAACCCCCACCCCATCCCCTCCTGCCCATGCCTTAGCTCACCTGCGTTTTAGTTGGCCTCAGAAATATTTTCAGCTGGAAAGTACATGTTTGAAGCTGGCTTGATCAGTTTGCACTGTTCTGTAAACTTTCCAAAGGTGTAGGAGGGAAAGAGTGACATTAAGGAGAAAATGCTTTGTTTTGTTCATTCGGTGGTCTGTTACCATTGCAGGGGACCTTTTTGTTTTAGGAAGCTTAGTCTTGCAAGCCTTCAGCATGGCAGAACAAAAGGAATTGGGTCTCATTTTTTAGTTTATCTTCTAACCTTTCAGGCAGAGTGAAAACAATTAGAAGAATCAGTGTATCACTGAAATAGGAAATAGATTTATTGTCTGTCTTTCCCTCTTCTCCTCATTCTCCCTGCATTTGCTTGTGTGGAAAACTTCTTAACATTGTGTACGGATTCACGCAGATGACCCATGGTAACCTCTGCCTTGCACTCCCTCCTCTAGTGTCTGTTCAGTTCACCCGCAGATGGTCTTGATTTTGAAGTTTATTTGATAGTTATCAAGCTTTTCTTTGTTGTAGCTTGTTTGTCCAGTTTGAAACTTTCCAGATTTTTGTTTGCCTTGCAAACTCGACTCCTTTGTTTTGTTTCCCTCCTTGATCAGTTGCTGATGCATGCATGTCATCTTGCCTTCATCTCCTTTGTTCAGTAGTTCTTTGTAACCTCAGTGTTTCCTCAGTTATAAACCAGTATGTACTCTTCACGGACAAGAATGTGGTTCTCCGGCGTTGATGATTAATTTCTGTACAACTTTGGTGTAGTAATATTATAGTTTGATTGGAAAGCATTGTTTAAGGGAAAAAAAACCAACTGGCCTAGTACATTTTTGTCGTTTAGATATTAATATTCAAATATCAGTTGTACATCAGCATCACTTCAGTTTTGCAGACCTTGAATGCTGTTGTTTATACAATAAGGATTACGCTAAAAGTTATCTCTCTTTGCCGAGATCTAGCAAATTGTATTCTGCCATAGTGGTTGATTTTGCTGCCTATTTTTTGTCACTTTCACAGTGTTTAGTTTTGTTTGGCATGGTTGGTTGGATGATTGTTTTTGTTGTTTCTGTGTGTGCGCGTGTGTGCATGTTTCTTTTATTCATTGACTTCTTATAGCTTAGTTTTGTCATCCTCTTTCAGTGTCTTAGAATTTTTTCTCCTGTCTGTTTGCCTGGATTTTGTCATTTCTTTGTTTGATTTCTGTTTTTTTAAATAAGCTGTTTTTTGCATTCAGTCATGAATTCACTGTACCTACACCCCACACCCTTGCTACACATCCTTTCCCCATCCTTTCCACCTTTTTTTTCCCGTATAAAAAAAGCACAAGACTCCGAGCAGAGATGACTGCTTTTGCACTTCCTGTTGTATTCTTGAGTGTTTGTGCCTGTTCATTATCTTAGCCAGTTTGATGTGTACATTTGATTATGCGTTTGTCAGCATGCTCCATGGAGGCAACGTGTTCGCTTATGCTCATTTGCAGATCCGTGTTCTTGACCCTTGTATCTACAGGTTGTATGAGGCATGGGAAGAAACGGTCCTCAAGTGCAGCATGACTTTAGAATGATGAACAGTCTCACTAAAGAAACTCCTCTTGTTCACCTGTTCCCCTAGGACTCTTCATTTTCTGGGGGTCGCTGCTTCGGTCTTTGGGAGCCCGAAATGCCTCAAGTGTTCTCCACTCTGGTTTTCTGGACAACATGTTGCGGTCTCCCATGATGTTCTTTGATGTGACCCCACTGGGGCGCATCATCAATCGGTTCAGCAAGGATGTGGATTCCATCGACATGTGGTGTGCCCGTGAACATCCACATGTTTCTCACGTGTTTCCTGCAAGTCCTGGGCACCATTATTGTCATCTCCATGGGCACACCATTGTTTCTCTCCGTCATCATTCCTCTCTTGATTTTGTATTATCTTGTACAGGTACTTGAAGTATACTTTATAAAATCTGCAGTTTTGTGCATGTTTTTTTTTTTTAATTTTATTTCTTTTTTAGTTTTTTTGTTTTGTTTTCTTTCCTTTAGCTCTTAACCTGTGGAATCATTTTAAAAAAAAAAAACACCCAACATAATTTGGGGGCTGCAAGCAATTCTTTTTTCTTCATTTTGACAGAGTAGATTTTGGCTCTCACTTTTGCCGTACTGCACTTCACCATAGATGTTTATGCTATTTTCTACCCAGAAATATAATTCAAAAACTCATTCACATGTACATCAGTCCATGCATGAAACACAGCATGCATTATGGCTCACACTTATGCCTGATGATGATTGCATGTTCCATCACACACGAAACCCTCTCAGACAATCTGCACAAACTGCATGCCTCCAAAAACCTGTGCCAGCTGAAAATACAGGTAACTGATCAAGTGATAGGCCACTTGATAGAAGTCTCACACTCTTTACAATGCCATTGACACATTGAGGATCATGAAAATCCAGATAATCTTAATCAGCAATTACACAACAGAAAATTGGTACACAAAACAGTCATGAGAGTGGAGGGCATCAGCAGTGGGCAACTCTTTCTGAAGTGGGAGACATGATTTGGAAATGGAAAGACAAAAGAATTAGTTCCGTGCTGCCCCAAAAGAAGATGAACCTTTGAATGTCATAAGCAAAGTGGCTAGAGCTTTGAGCTGAACCCATTAAAATTTGGATTTCTTACTGAGACCTTCATCCATCTTACAACCCAAGGTGCTTTATCAATGGAATGGAATTGTATTTTTTTATTAAGGGTTCTCCCTCTTTGAGCAAATTGCCAGCAGCCCCCAGAAGGTGACAGAGTGAAGCATGTGGTGCTTTATGTTTGTAGCCAATGTTTGTGAGCTGAGGTTTTGTCTTTATTGTGTGCAGATCTGGGTGTTGCTCATTGCCTAACTTTGTGCTTTTGCTAGCAACCTTACAGACTTGGTCACAAAGTCTGGAAGTGGCATCGTTTGTGGATGAACATTGGTGTTGGTGTTACATACTAGTGCCTGAAGAACTGATGGTGTGCAGTTTTGCTTTGTCTTCTTGGTGCCACAGCTTAGAGCCAGATGATGCATTTGTTATGTATTCACATGGTTCCTGGGCTAGTTTGTTGCTTCATTGACTAGTTTCCGTACATTACTTAGCGACATTAATGCCTTCAGCAAAGTCATACTCAGAGCCAACAGTGCAGCGGTAATGTATCAGTTTTTATCTGAGAATATTTAAAGTATAATTGTTTCTAGGCATACTGATATTGAAAAAAAAAAATGATGAAGATCTGGCTGGCTGTTTTCAGGTTTTCTTTTTAAAAGAAGAAACACCAGCTACCATTATGCACATGTGGGTTTGTGAAATGGTAGGTCATAGGATTGATTCCTATCACAGGCATATATTTAGGGGTCTGTAAACCCAGGCTGTCTTCTGCCCAAAGTTGAGTGGGCTTTGCGCTTAAATGGGAAGACTGAAGCATACAGACAAGTTCCATCCACTTAATGGGTATGTTCCTGATAGCATTGCTCAAATGGTCTCACCAACACCACAGTGTTTGTATGTCTCGGACCTGGTTGATGCCAGGTACAGTGTAAGAGAAAGCACAGAGCATGATCCTGTCTTGTAGTCTCAGACCAAAACAGATGGAAACATGGTTTCTGTCATCCTTATCCTCATTGTGTAAAGAAAAAAAAAAGTATCAAATATCTAACCCATCCATAACCTTCTTATGATGACATTGATTTTGGTTACCTTGACAGCAAAGGGGATGGCAAGTTAACAATAATTGTGATCAGCAGGGAGTGGATTTGGCAGTATACAGACCAGACAGAATTTGTAATATGGAAATGATGCTACTAGGAATGGAAGATGTGAGATGTTTGAAAGGGCGGGTGTAGGGATGTTGGGAGAAGGGGGGGGGACAGGAACAGAGAGATATCAAAAACCAAATAGATTCCTAACCAATGCTGTGCTCAACAGTATTAAATCTTCGTGCAGGATGAAAAGGAATCAGTAAAAAGTAACTCAAAAGTTCTGAATCTGTTGTCTGAAAGGGTTTTCTTTTAAGTTTTGCACATCAAAATTACATTTTTTTCTCTGATTCTGCCATGACCAGAGTGGTGCCTTTATACCTCTTTGAGTGATCATGCCTTTGCTAAACAAGCTTCACAGAAAAGGTTTGAGGGCATTAAATCATTTTCCTTTGATAACTGCCAAATTTGTTTGACCCTGCTCCCATGCATGATGCTTTAAGGTCGTTAAATTATCTTTCTATGATGATAACTGTCTACTTTATTTGACTTTCATCACATAAATGATGGTTTAAGGTCGTTAAAATCATCTGCCTTTGATAACTGCTTACTTTATTTGTGTAAACGAGTGTGGATTGTAAAGCGCTTAGTGCTTGGTCTCCAGCCGAGGATAGGGGCTATATAAGTATTCATAATAATGATGATAATTTAATTCTCCACCCAATAATAATTTAATTCTCCACCCAGTGACGGTAAGGTAAGTCTCGTTTGCTCTGCTGGTTAACTCAGATCTGTTTTCTGGCCTTCCTGGTTGTGAAAACACACACTTTTGGATCTTTCTGGATGAATGCTCTGAACTATAAACTCACCCTTTTCATGTCTTTTTACTCACCGATGTTCAGATTGGTCTGTGTTTCCAGGTCATGTCCCCATTACTGAAGCAAGTATCCAGAAATATCTCGAAGTCATGACTCAGAAGTTCTGAAAATCTTTTATAATAAAATTTTTATTTCATTTTTTTTTCTGAATTTTCTACAGCTCTGAAAGATCTAGATCCTGAGCCACAAACGGTGGAGTGACCATGTTTCATGATGGCTAAGGTTGGAAGCTGCTGTTGGAAGCTGCTGTTCACAGTGGTGTAACTTGTACCTGACTCTGCCCTGATAAGGGGGAAAAGTAGCAGCTGAGGAAAAGAGTCGTGCTTTTCCCTTGTGGTAACTCTGCAGAGAAAGGGGATGTTGCTTCCAGCTGTTATTCCTTGAACGTCCCAGAGTAGATTTTCCTTTCCTGTCTTATGTTTAGGGATGCTGAAAAATGCAGTTGAATGCTTGCCTTGATTTCTCGTGTACTATTTTGGCATTGTTTATTTTAACATACATGCCTAGCCTTGGAAAAAAAGCAATAATTTTTGTGAAAAAGACAAAACAGATAAAACAAAACTGCAAAGAACTATGTTTTTGTACCACACCTGCATATAATTCTAACAAAAGCATGATTGTATGTGTTTCTCTGAAACCTTGTAATGTAGATGGATGGATTTTGTTGTTGTTTTCATTTTTGTAAGAAAATATGACACTAACTGGTGAAGGTTCTGACACATGTGTGTCTTGGGAATGTATTTCTTACATTCTCAGGAACATGGATTTCTCAGCTGCTCTCACACAAACCTCAAGCTGATGAGTGTGAAAAAGAGACGGTGTATACCTGTTCCTTTTCTTCCTGATCTTTTTGTCTTCTTTTCGTGTAGGGCTGTTCATTTGGTTTGCCATCCTGCTGAAAGCGCTCGGTGGACGCAAAGCTGCAGGAACACTCCATGCCAGCCTCCTCCAGACTGTTTTCCACCTCCCCATGGTGTTTTTCGACACCACGCCCATAGGGCGCATAGTCAGTCGTTTCAGCAAAGACATGGACACTGTTGATACCACCATTCCTGTCAGTATTGAGATGTTCTTGGGCTGTCTCATGAAAGTGCTGGGGACCATTCTCGTCATTGCCATCACCACTCCTCTCGTTTTGACTGCTGTGGTCCCCCTTGCGGTGGGGTACTTTTTGATCCAGGTACTTCGGAATAAATCAGCTTTATTGTTTCTGGTCTCTTTGATAAAAAAGGCTGAAATTTGTCTACATGATTTGATATCTTTTAATTGGAGCTGACAATCCTCAGTTAAACTCTTTACATATTTTGATCAGTAGTATGTTGTCATCCCATATCTTTTCTTTGTTCTGTCGTCTGGATTGGCCCATAACCCAGTTAAGGATTTATCCAGATATATTAAATTGCTATGAATCTGCTTAATAGGAAATTAATGAACTAAGAAAATAAGTACAAGATTTATTGATTCAAAACCTGATGAATTATAGCACGATCACTAACACACCATCTTGCAATTGATTTGGTATCTTTTTTTCCATTCTGAATAGTGCGCACAGTACTTTTTTTTGCCTTGCTGTGAGCAACAGGTAAACTTAACACACATTCATTGTGTATATGCTTTTCATGTAATTCAGTGTTTTCTGCTTTCCTTTGTTTACCACAGTATGAGATAGCATGCCAAAAAAAAAAAAAAAGAAAAAAAGTGGTTTTATTCATTTTTACAAGATGAGTTGGTAAACTTGCAATGTGAGCAGATGACCAGATCATCCATTTGAGTTTTTCACAGTAGTTCTGCATCAGGGTTGTGTTTTATTATGATTTTTGAAAGCAGAATTGGCACTTTTTATTTTACTTTAGCAAAAAGTCTGTAGCAAAAACAAAACAAACCGAAAAAAAATCATAGTAATGGGTACGTTCTACACATTGGTGAACATGGACATTGTTGTTGACTTGCACTTGTGTGAGTTGCAGTTTGTGTTCTTATTTTTTAGTGATTTAAAACCATGCTACAGATACAGATGTTTCTGATATGATAGTATGTTTGAAACTATGTTAATGAGTTTTCAAAACTCATGGACTGTTGCTGTCTGCTTTTTCAGTATGCATAATCAGTGTTTTGAAGTTTTACTTTAAGTTTACTTATTTATCCTGGTCTGATTCATTTGAATACTGTTCCTTCTCTGTTAGCTTCACTTAATTTTTGTCAAACAGTATATTCCTACATCACATCTTGCTTGATATTACGATTCATACTCTGCTGGTTTTCTGTCAAAGTATTTTCTATGCAGTCCTTTCGTCATTCTTTGCCATGCTTCAACCTGGTTGGCTTGCGCTGTGTATCTTCTCTCTCTGCTTGTGATGCATGTGAGCTTTCTAGTTTTTTTCCTGCCTCCCCATCCTTTTCCTCCCTATACCCCCACACTCCCCTATCCATGCTCATCTTTCTTTCTGACTTATTTGCTTCCTTTTCATCTGTTTTGGATTGATAGTCTGATTAATGTCTTGTGCATCAGTCATGTTTTGAATGGTTCAAGACAGCTTAGCACATGGTCCAGTGCGATATCATATCTTCACGGTATCTCTAAATCCAAAAGATGCCATCAAGAAAACAATGATATCAGGACTGTATGATGATTCTTTTCGCCACAGATTCAGACGACGGCGTCTTAGTGTTCTGAGGTCATGCTTGTGAGGCAAAATCAGCATGATTACCGGTTGTCTAGGCCAATAAGTACACATGACCTGTAACTATATTCAGAGTGCCTACTCAGCTCAGACCTTATTCAGGGTATGCATCAATCCAGCACACTTACTATAGCATGTTTCAGTTCTGTGTGTCTTGGGTATTGTCACATGTGTCTTGGGTATTGTCGCATGGTTCTAGTGTATTTGACAATTTCAAATTGCGCTTTTCTCAAAGGCTAACTTTATGCATCAGATAAAGTGCTTAATCAGTGAACGAAAGATCTTTTTTCCTATAAAATCAGAGGTTTCCCTGTCACATAATGTAGTGCTTTGCAGTTAAAGTAGGTTCTAGTGTATACTAGTATCTAACTTTTACTGACTGGCCATGTGCAGTACAGAGCACAATAGATACCAGAAGAATGCAGATAAACCTAATGCACCAGACTTGCCTTCATGCATGCACAATTTAGATCAATGTGTGTATATTTTTGTTGAACAAAAGTTATAACATATGCGTGTTTGTGCCTGTGTGTCTGTCTGTAAGTACGGTCTTGAAAAGATTTGCTTTAATTTAAACTGTTCAGTGGCAGTGATTTACCACCACATAGTGTTTACTCATAATGATGGTTACCTTAAACCTTTACTTCCAGTATCAGTGGGTTTTTAAATCACATTTTCTAGGTTCTTTACTTATTTGTGTGTGAGAGAGACAGAGTTTATATATTGCTTTTGTTGCATTTCTTGTTTAACTGCAATTCACTTGATTGAATTTCACACATTTCTGCCCTTCCTGTCCCCGATAATCAGTATGGTCTGACTTTAACTTATGAAGGGTTCATCAAACAAGTAATCACTTGGTTCTGAGATTCATAGGTTCAAGTCCAACCAGCACAAGGTGGGTGAAAGAAGGAGTGGGATTCACCTCATCCCTCAGGTCAGCAGAAAAGCAGACCCATTTACAGATGAACCCTCCTTCAGTGGACACACACACACAATTGTGTTGCACACATGTTAAAGATCCAGTGACGCATTTGAGCATTCGATGGGTCATGGAAATGCAACAATACCCTGCATGCATCAGGATACCTGGAGAGATGATTGGCACAGCCAAGCGTTCGCCACTGCCTACTGCAATGCTGTGATGAAGACAAAATAGAAACGAAAAGAAAAAAGATGAACGAAAAGGAACATTGCTGTTTTTGTGTCTGTCATGGCACTTATGATATTTGTTAAAGGATAAAAAAAGGATTCACACCTGTGGATCCATATACCTTTAAGTGTATTTGGTACTCCCTTTTTTATGAAAACATGCAGTAAATTGTGAAAAAGGTTCATGGTGAAAATACAAAATATGTTCACACTCCATCCGAAAAGAACATTTCATCTGAAAAGTAGGTTTTCTCCCCACCCTCTCTCTTTCTCTCTCTCTCTCTCTCTCTCTGTTTGTTTGTGGTTTCACAATTACCATGTCATTATCATGCTGTATCAGTGATGCTCAAATGTGGGTCGTCTCCAGTTATTTGTGAAAAAACAACAACTTTTAGCTGAAAAAATGATCAGATTGAAGACGATTCCACAGCACACTAGTTTTCATGAGAATACTAAAATGATCAGATTAAAGACGATTCTAAAGCACTCTAGTTTTCATGAAAATACTGTTATCTTTGGTGAGAAATACTCCCAACAGCACATTTCAGGTACACAGTTTTGATAAATTATTTTGGAATTCTGTTGTATTTATCACTGAAGCATTACGATTTATCAGAGCATTGATTTTAACTTGTACACTACCAGATCTCTATTAATTGTCACTGCTGCTGCTACCACCATGAATATCCTCATTATCACTGTTGCCGTGACCATTGGTTCTGTTTACACATTTCTGATTTGTGGTCCCAATCAATAGATGTGACAAATTTGTGACACTTTACCAAAGAAAAATGTTCAGTCCTTTAGCCAACTAGTCTACAGTGTTTTCAGCTGTCTGAAATTCATTTTAGATGTTCTTCTGAGAGCTGATGCCAAGTGACAACACAGCACAAGCACTGCACAGATTTTATGCTTTCACTGGTATTGATCACCATTACCTGCTCATATGGCAACTGTTGTAATCTAGTTGGCTTCAGGTGGAAATCAAAACGTCATTGTATGAATAGTATTAACTGAGCTGCCAAATGAAGAACAAGCTAGTTGCAAAATAGACACAAAAGTTTTCTACCTATTGAGTCTTAGGCATGCAGGAAAAGCAGCATCCAAAACATGGAAACAAAGGACGAATAAAGTCATTTATCTCTTCGATCTAGTGCAAACTGTTTTGTGGATGAAAAACTAGGACTTTAGAAAGGGAGTGCTTGTGTAGAAGATCTTTTTATGCTGAATCAAACAAATGGCTCACTAAGAGTTGCGTACTTTAACTGCTGGTTGACAGGTCGAAACTGCCTGTTTGTATTTGTACAATCAGCATGTGCCTGCTACCAATGTTTTGAAAGTGATGGGTTGCAAAAAAAATGTCAAACTTAAAAGATATTGCAAGTGAAATTACAGAATATACATGATAATGATAGTGGTGAAACGGGCTTTGACAAAAGCATGACATTTTTCTTTTCCAGCATACAGGACACAATTATACTCCATGTTTTGGAGATCAGTATATGCTGTGTTCATGTTTTCATATGCCACTCAATTCAGAATGCTTTGATGAGTTTTGTTAACACTCACCATTAATCCATATGACATTAAGGAACAGAAACTGAAACAAATTTTGATCGTAAAAGATGATTGGACAGGAAGAAAAAGAAGGGGGATATGAAGGATACATAAGTAGTACTTTTACTAAAGAAATCTTTCCATGGGGGAAAAAAAGCACTCAGTTCCAGTTGTTTCAAGGCGCTCTTCCCCCCCCCCCCTCTCTCTCTCTCTCTCTCTGTCTCTCTCTCTCTCTCTTTGTGTGTGTGTGACAGACACTTTAAGTGTGTAGGGTTTTTTTCTTGTTGTTCCTTTTTTTGTTGATATGAATCATCACTGTTCTTTAGATGATTAAGCCTATGGTGTATAATAGTGTTCTTTGTTAGTATCCCTAGTCCATGACTGGAGAATGACCTAATGGAAAAAAGTATCCTGCTTATTCGTTACTCTTGGGAATAGATTATCAGTCTGTCTCTCTTTCTCTCTCTCTCTCTCTCTCTCTCTCTGGACCAAGGTTAATATTGAAATGAATTCCCAGTGCATAGATTTGCCCTCACTGTCAAGAGGGATTCTTTCTCCCAGCCCCACCCCTGGTTATATTAATCCCCCCCCCCCCCCCCCCCCCCAGTCTTGTTAAAAGGCCCATGTTTCTTGCTCCCCTTTACAAATTTTCCTCTGAACATAAGCATGGTAAAGTGACTGTTCACAAATTGAAAACAGACTGTGAAGTGTAATTTCATGGAATGTTAAAACTTACAGATGACACAAATGTTCGTATTTCAGATTTTTAATTTTCTATCTGAAAGATGTAAATGTTCATATTTCACATTTTTAATTTTCTATCTGAAAAATACACATGGGAAGTAACTCTTTAATCTGTACCTGCTTTACTTCTCATGTTTGGAAATAAAATCATATTGTTTTTTCACTCTTACAGGGAATTGTTTACAGTGATTTGAAAGAAAAATACAGAAGTGCATCTACCAACTGTGTGTTCTCACATGTTACATAAGCATCCCCATCCCTGCCCCCACTCCCCTGTTCCCCCAGTACATTTTGATGCAGATCCATATCAAAGGACAATTCCAGGATCTGTCTGACCTTGGTAAACAGCTGCACTCTCCCAAGTGTCTTACTATCTTTTGTTGTTGTTTGTATTTTTAAAACTTTCAACAATATTCTGCTGTTATGGCAATACACTTTTTCTTTCATGATCAATGACAGTTTCAGAGTGGTGTACTGCAGGCAGACACTTAAATTTAAAGGCAAAAATAGAAATGATATTAATTCGGTTTACTTGGATATCAGATGGTGTCAGTGCTACCAAGTGCATTATTAAATGACATTAAGACTTAATGTGATACAGGATGATATCAGGACTTAGCACAGTAAAAGCTCTCGCTACAGACCCTGTGAATAATTACTCTTTCACTTCAGATAGTTGCTTTCTTTATAGATCATTCATAATTTTATATAACCTATCTGGTTACAAATCTTTATACATCATTTATGATTTCTTCATCCAAAAGAGACTATTTTTATAGATTTCTTATAGATTTCTGGTTATTGGTATTGTAAGAATTCACTGTACAGTGTTGTGATTTACTTAAGTTAACTGCAACCAAAGAAAGAAAATCTATTATCGATCCCTATATATATTTTAAACAAATCTGCTGCAGAGGTTTTACGTGGCAACATCACGTCAGCTGAAGCGTCTTGAATCGACAAGTCGGTCACCAATATATTCTCATTTTGGGGAGACCATCACAGGAGCTAGCACAATTCGAGCCTTCCGGCAACAGCACCTGTTCATAGAGCAGTCAGAGAGCAAAGTGGACGAGAATCAAGTCTGTTACTACCCCAGTATTGTCTCCAACAGGTCAGTCATTCACCATGAATTTTATTAGCATTCTGTGAGCTATTGTGGGGTGGAGGGTGGGGAAAAATGTGCTTGTGCATGGGATAATAACTTATTTACTTTTTGATATGGTTCAGCGTGATTGTGTCGAGTGGATTATTTTTCAGTTGTTTGCAAAGTAATTTGAAAACTGTTGCAGATCCTCAAAAAAGCAGATCCTCAACAAATAAGACAAGAGGATTTTGTTGTTTTTTTTAATATGCAGTCCATACTTCAGTTCAGGATAACTAAATGCGTTACTAGCTGACACCAAAGGAAGATTTGTCCCAGAGTTCCCACTTTTTGGTATGAAATTAGGAACAGTTTCCATACTTGCATTTGGGCATGCAGTCAGTTAAAGCATTTTTTAATGTGTGTGTGTGTGTTTAAGAGAAAGATGACATAACAGATTCCATTTACAAAAACCCAAACATAATTATAGGATAAAAAATGATAATCGTTTTTCCATGCTGCAACATCATTGATCAGTTTGTTTTCCCCAATGAGAAACCACCTAGGCTTTTTAAGACAACAGTAACAGAAGTAACTTGTAGAGCTGATGGAAGTTAAATGATTAATTATTGTAGGTTGTTTTTTTTTTTTTTAAGCAACGTGTGTCTCTGTGTTTCAGGTGGTTGGCAATACGTCTGGAGTTTGTGGGCAATTGCATCATTTTCTTTGCATCCTTGTTTTGCTGTGCTGGGTCGGGACCATCTGAGCCCTGGAATCGTGGGCTTGTCTGTCTCCTATGCTATGAATGTGAGACCCATTTTTTTGGATATTTTCTTAACATGCTATTATGGGAAGGTTACTGATCAAAAAGCTATGTTTCTGATCCTGTCTTCTATTTACAAAATAGGTTTACCACCGTGTTAGGTGCAGTAATAAGTACTGTAAGCAGATGCAAAGGAACAGTTAAGTACTGTAAGCAGATGCAAAGGAACAATCAAGTGAATTTAAGTATTTCTAAAAGTGAACAGCTCCCTCTCTCTCTCTCTCTCTCTCTCTCTCTCTCTCTCTCTCTCTCTCTTTCTGTCTCTCACTGTCTTTCCTTCTGTCTTTTCTCGCTCTCTCTCTCTCTTTCTCTCTTTCTCCAACCAACCACAGAGGTCACATAAGGGCTTATTCATGCACACACACACACACACACACACACACACACACACAGTAGCTGTTAAAGTGGTTCTTATGTCTTGTATTAGAGCACAAGTAGTTGTGTTTATTAGAAGAGTATAGAACAGCTGATAACCAGAGTTTGCCATGCTACCATTGTCTACTCACCATCTCTCTCCATCTTTTTTCTCATCCCCATTTCATCATCATCTGAATGGTTTACTATTGTTTCCATCACAACCCTCACCTCCTCCATATCGGTATCTGTTCTGTGTTCTTCCCTTGTGGCTTTTGCTATTTCAGGTACTTACAATTACATGTTAAGTAGATGGAAATATACAATCCTGATATTAACTTTTGATTGTAAGGATAATAATATTAACTGTGTGAAATCCTTCCCCTTTCAAACTAGAATACCCTTCCCTTTTGTCCTTATTATAAATAACATTGATTGGTAAGCTTTGTTTTGAAATGTTACCCCTTTACATACTTGATCTTTCTTGTGTCGAATTCGAAGTTGTGCCGTTAACAAGCTTCCTGTGTGCAATTAATGGAAATATTATGTAACCCAGGTTCACGCACGCTTTACCCCAAGGAAACAAAAATACACAATGTATTGCCAACTTTAAATTTTAATTCCAGTCACTGTCTTTCCTGCAATTCCAAAGAATACAGTCTTCCAAAATTTGAACTACCAAAACAATTCAAAATATACCCTCAGTATAGGTGGTTAGGATAATGAAAGCAATAAAACAATGGGATAGAGAAGAAAACAAGAAATAGCAGATGCGGAAAAGTAGCACTGAAAAAGGAAAAATAATAAACAGTCACTTATTAAATAGAAAATTACAAGCAAAAACAATAGCAATCAAAACACTAATTCAAGTTTCCCAATTAACATTGGAGAACAAAAGGGTGGGCACATATTTAAATCTGTTCCCCTGGCAGGATCATTACATCAAATAACCCCGTTAACAACATTCTCCATTTTACTGTTAGAAGGGGATAGTGTCAACTCCACTGTGATCAAATCCAATCGTCAAATTGATAGCAGGGAATTACACACATCCCAGCCAACACACCGGATGGGTTTGGCAAACCACAGCTATGCCCAAGTGTGGTCAGTTCACAATTAATACTAATAGGCCCATAGCCTAACAAAACATTAATTCACCCTTGACATTTGCCATTCCAGCCAAATAGTACCCACTTTGTCAGCATTACCTCAACACCAGAATATGAACTGCTGACCCTCAGTAGAATTAATAGTTACATTAATGCTCGGAAGCATTAAGAAAAGGTCCCCACAATATCCGCAATCAATAGAACTACCTAAAGGAATGAAAATAATATCAAAACCAAACAAAAGAAAATGGAATAATCATCAGAAGATCAGTCAAAACCACAACACAGCATTGGCCACGATTAGGTTACGGCCAAACTAAGAGCGCATAAAGTAATGCAAGGTCATTGTGCCCGCATTCAAAGAAATCAAACAACATATATATATATACAAGCGACACATCATGTCCAAAACATGAGAATTAACTTAAGTATTGTGTCAAACTATCACACCTAACATGGTGTAATACATTATGCCGATCAAATGGTAATGCGTCCAAATAGCCTGCACAGTAAACCGAAAAACGCTAGTGAAATAAAGCATCATACGATCTTGCTCTCTAGGGAACAATCAATAACGAAAAGCAGGGATAGCCAATTGTCAACACGAAGACTATCGACATCCCATAATATTTTTTCTCAATTAATAACATAATTATAACGCACCCCCTTTGATATCACGCCGCCAAACTCTCTAAAACCGTTGACTTCATTTAAAAATAACAGTCCAAACTATGAATGGTGATTGAATTAACAAATAACTGCAACTACCCAGCTAACATATTTCACTATTGTATTCCTTCAAAACACAATGAATGCCAGGCTACAACAGAATTTGGAACAACATAAGGCAAAATTCGGCGAAATGCGAAAATTTGAAGGAATGCACAATGAAAGGCAAAAACCTAATTTTATGCTTAATCCTATTTGAAAACAGCATCTAAAATTTACACCAGTAATTTGTTGACCCACTGTCAACCAATCTAATAATAATACACCAATTTAAGCATATTAGTCCCTAACTATAAACTCAATTCCGCAATCTAAACTAAATACAGTTTTTAATATTTTGATCCAGAGAACCACGGACTAATAAAAACCCATAAATTAACGTAACCTACCAACATACAAAATAATAAATGACCAAATTCTGTATCCACCATACATACACAATCAATCCGCTCCCACAAAACTAATATGACTTCCCCAAACACAATCCTGTATTGTCACTCACATTATTAATACTTATAACGAGTTATCCTAAAACTTTGCTCCTCTAAGTCTTTATAAAGTAAAACATAGTGGCTGCCTACCACATGGTCATTCTAAAGCCCACAAATGTGCAAAATCAAAATCCTTTTAAATCTAAACATTACACCACAATCCAGTAAAATAAAATCATGAAAACGAAACATAACACAATACAATATTAACTACATACATATTTTTCTTCAAACAAACTCAACTAACCTGATTTAGCACTAACTGCATCTGCCAAGATTCAAGTGTGATCTTCCCTCTCTTGTCCCAGCAGGAAGTGGCAGAAGAACACCAACAGACCGGAAGTGTCTAATTACTCAGACCTACTGAAAATGACTATTTAGCGCAAACTCACAATTTTTAAGACACTCATCTAATTACTAAGTCAAATAAAAAATATATTATAAATTATACATTGACAACCTTAAAATTACTAACCTGACCACATTAGACAGGTTACAATCACCCCTCCTAAAAAAAAAAAAAATGTTTACGTACCTCAATTTATGTCAAATGGAAAATTGAAGGTGCAAACATTTTGGGAAAACACTAATACACATAAAATAATTAGATGCATCCCCAGAACAAAATATAATTAGCGATGTCTTGATCTTAATGCCACTAGGTCAAAACATGCTGCAGGTTACTTATTAAGTGATCACACGGCAAATGTTAAAGGTCCCTAATTGAACTTTAGCGGTTACCGCAAGCACGCCAATCTCACATTTTGACCCACTAACAGTGTCGTCCAAACTAGTAAGTTTACCAAAAACTACTCATAAAAGTGATTTCAAACATATTCACTGTACCCTAATTACACAGTAATTTAGCACAGTAAAGCAACAAATGCGAAACGTGTCAAATAAACACATTTGACACAATTAATCAAAACATACATATGAACCAGCCCACTCACACTGTGACAACCACTCTGAACACTCGCCCAACAGGGCTACACCGTTGCATGTCCAGTGGAAACCTCTGTGTAAAGTGTCCAAAAATAAGTCCAAAATGGTCAACCCAAGATGTTTTGGCGGGAAATCATAATAACCAACAAATTTTCCCTGAGTAAAAGGTTTGAGGAAACTTCCACAAAACTCGACACGTACCAACTACCAATGCGTTGTGGTGCCACCAAGAACACTCCAAGAAAATGTCTTCAGTTGAAAAAGTAAATACAGCACACCCAAAAAACACAACACAATAACCTAAATTGTGTATGAGCAATTATTTACAATGTGAGAAGTACTCTGAGTACCTGCTCAACCACAGCAACACGCTCAGGGTCTAAAGGGCTATCAGCTAACATGTGCAAACGGTACTGAGCCTTGTCAACTAGACCCTCCTCCAAATGCTTCCGGATTTGGACCACATGGGTTAAATTCAGTCTGTCTACAGGCTTGGGTTTCCTAAGGGATCTTCTTAGGGCAGGAGTGGGGGTTGGAATTTTCTCAGTGCTACTGGTACTGTCCGAATCCTCTGAATTGGAGGAAACTTCTGACTGAGACATGTCATTCAATGCTCCCGAAGGTAGACTACCCACTATCAATTCTTCATTCACAGGCTGCTCAACCTGCTGATCTGCAGACTGACTCACATCGGGCTGATCCCCCCAGCCCTGGTCCCTGTCAACCCGTACCACACTTTCTACTGGAGGATCATCCTGACCAACAACAGACCTAGGAAAGTATTCAGTAGCATCGGCCTTCAGTTTCCCTATGGAAGGCACCACTGGAGCAATTTCAAGAGTGCACCCTTGAAACTCATCTGTCACGCCTAAGACAGACTCAGGTTCCTGAACAACTATACAAGGTGGAACTTTAGGCCTAACCTGCACTGGAATTTCCCTAAAAGCTTCCTGAACTGGAGGGTCAATCATACCTATAGGTAACAAATAATTTCTATGGAGTTTCTCTGGGCCCTGTCGCTGCTTCATCTTGGACCGTATACACTGGCAGACCATCCTTCTTTGCTATCACTACATGAACCGCATTCTCCCACCTATCACTCAACTTTGAATCTAATCTTGGTCCTAACTTGCGAACTAACACTCTGTCTCCAATTTCCAACTCAGCCGCTCTTGCAGCGACATCATACCTAGCCTTGTTCCGTGCGTTTGTTTTGGCCATGTTTTTCAGAAGCCTTCTGATAAGCAGATGCTAGCCTTTGTTTCAGACCCTTGATGTAGTTTGAAGGTGACCCTTGTCTCTGAGACTAATATCTATGCCAAATGCAAGGTCAACAGGTAATCTAGGATGACGACCGAAAAACAAAAAGTACGGGGAGTGCCCGGTACTCTGGTGAATGCAGCAGTTGTAGGCATGCACCACTTCTGGAAGGGTTTTCATAATATTATCTCTTGAGTATCTTCTAAACTCCTGAGCATGCCTACAGGGTTCTGTTCCACCTTTCTACAGGGTTACCTGATGGATGGTATGGGGTGGTCCTACATTTCTCTATCCCAGCTACCTGACACAACTCCTTTACTAGCTTGGATTCAAAATCCCTACCCTGATCAGATAAAATACGTCTGGGAAAACCATAGGTCATGAAACATTCCTTCCACAATGTCCTAGCTACAGTTCTAGCAGTCTGGTCTTTTGTGCGCACAGCGTGCCCAAATTTGGTGAAATGGTCCATCATGACAAGTATGTTATGCTTCTGGCCATTTGCCTCAATGGTGAGGAAGTCTATGGAAAGAAGTTCCATTGGGCATGTGGTCACGATGGAGTTCATTGGAGCTTTCTGGCACTTAGCACCCTTCCTAATACAGCGAGAACAGTTCTTTATCTTCTTCTGCTCCAGATCTCTGGCCATGTAGGGCCAAAGAACCTCATCCTAAGCTGTGCAATGCCATCTTCAAAATGGGTGTGGAAAAGGTCATCGTGCACCCCTTCAGAGCAGCTTTCCTGTAGGGCAAGGGAAGAACTAACTGGAAATGGCTGACCTGATTATCTGTCCCAACCTTCCTGTACAACACTCCCTGCTTCAAGACAAACTTCTTTTGCTCCCTAGCATAAAACTTGAAATCTGGACCATGTGCCTCGGCTGTATCTAGCATCTTACCGCGCTCCAAGCACTTGATGATGTAGGAGAGATGCTTGTCTGCCAACTGAGCCTTCCTCCAATCTGTGACTGTATTGATGGACTCATGCTCAGCTTTGGGGTCAAGTATACCATCTGGTATTAACTTGGGGTCAGTCATCAACTGCTCAACGGCAGGAAAAACATTATCCTTGTCAATCAGAAACCCATCCTCATCCTCAGCAACTCCTGGTAAACTGTCACAGGTATTAGGACCAAATGAGTGAACATGATGGGACTGTAGTATGGCTTGTACAGAGTCTGAGGCAATAGAACTAAAACTCTCTAACTGATCCCTGTCAAAAGACTTGGCTTTCTGCACTAAAAAAGCTACATCATCTAAGGACTTCTTATACTGATCATCAACACAGGGGTCCTCTCGAGGAAGTCTTGACAAAGCGTCTGCATCTGTGTGAGTTAGTCCCTTCTTGTACCTAAGTTCAAAGTCAAAAATGGAGAGTGAAGAGAGCCACCTGTGACTCGTGGCATCCAGCTTTGCATTTTTTAAAATGTAGCAAAGGGGATTATTGTCTGTGACCACTGTCACCTTGGTACCCAAGAGGTAGTCCCTGAACTTGTCACACATTGCCCATTTCAATGCAAGGAACTCGCGCTTGTGAGCTGGGTAATTTTGTTCAGACTTGTTCAGCCCTCGACTAGCGTAAGCAATGACCTTGCTTTTGCCCTCAAACTCTTGGTAAAGGACAGCACCTAATCCCACACCACTAGCATCGCAATGGACAACAAATGGTTTGGAACGATCGGCTAGACCTAGTACCAAGTCGCTGGTAAGTGCCGAGATCAACGACCTGAAAGATTTTTCTTGGGCGTCCCCCCAAGAGAAGAGAAAAACAGAAGAAGAAAGAGTTATCTTGCCTTGCCTCTTTCCAGACTTAGAACGACTTCCCGGGGCATACCCCCACAGTCAATCATTCAAGGGTCTTGCAAGTGAAGAGAAATTTGGGATGAAGCGACGGTAGAATCCTGCAAACCCGATGAAACTCTTCACATCCTTTACTGTTTTTGGCCTGGGCCAATCTTTGACAGTAGCTATCTTGTCTGGATCAGGACGAATAGTACCTTCAGATATCACATAGCCCAAGTGTTTGACTTGTGTAGCACCGAAAATGCATTTTTCAGGATCAAGCTTCAGGTTGTACTTACATAGTCTCTCTAGTACCCTAATGGTACGCTCTTCTAGTTCTTCAAGGGTTTCAGCATGAATCAAAACATCATCTAAAAAGATAATCAATTGTGTCAAGTTCATGTCACTAAAGACTGCCTCCATGAGTCTCTGGAAGCAGGCTGGGGCGTTGGCTAAACCTTGACTGAGCCTGTCCCACTCAAAAAGACCAAAGGGTGTTATGAAAGCTGAGTACCTACTTGCCCTCTCTGTCATTGGGACCTGGTAGTAAGCTTTACATAGATCTAAAGTTGTAAAGAACTTTGCCCCATTGAGTGTTAATAGGAGATCTTCAATTTTGGGGATGGAATAACTATCTTTGACAGTCCTAGCATTCAGTTTTCCTGTAATCTATGCACATCCTGAGTGCGCCTGTCTTCTTCCTAACGAGCACAATAGGACTCGAAAATGGGGAATTGGATGGGGGATAATCTTGGCATCCAAAAGCCCCTTAATGTGTTGTCTACACTCCTCAAAGTCCCTTGGGGGTATGGGCCTAGCTCTCTCTCTGATGTCTGGGCCTGGTGTGATCTCCATATCAAATGGATCACCTGTCTCTGCTCTGCCTATGTCAAATTCACCAGTAACAAAAGCCTTCTTTACTGACTGCAGCCTATACTCAAAATGTTGACACCAGTCCGGGTGGGTGGTTTTTCGCCTCACCAAACTTAAAATTTATGGTTGTATCTTGATCTGCAGAAATATTAGTATGGGTGCTTCCTGAGAAAACAGCAGTCTCCGGTGAATGAGGGGCCAGATTGGACACTACTTTGTTGACATCATATTCATGATGGTAAATGAATATGTCAGCAATTTCCTGATTTTTTTTTTGAGCGAGATGGCACTGTCAGACTCATTCATCACTACTACTTTGACATTTGCTAGGCAATCAGCTGAAGCTCTGCAACCAACAATTTTGAGACCTTCGGGCAATGATGCCTCAGTGGGTTCTTGTATCAAGACAGAACCTCTGGTACTGGGAACATTAGCTTTTGTGGAACACTTGACTTCAACGGTCTCACCAGCTGGAACTACGATCTGTGGGGCACGAACTCTAGCCGAACCACCTTCCCATCATCACCCGAAGAACAGTCCCGATACATGAATGCAATTGCTGGACAAATATGCAAAGAACTAGCAAAATGAGACCCAACTAATTGCCTACATAGATCAGCAAAGTATCTCAAAGTGTTTTACCCCCGATCACAGGTACTTTCTGGGAAAAGTCTGTATCAGGACACACTAACATCAATACATCCACATTCTCATTCACACCCACAACATCTTCTGACATGGAAACATTCACATGCACAAACCCCAAATATGGTACTACATTCCCACCTGCCCCTACAACTTTCAAATGTTCACTTAGCTCTTCCAAGTGCAGGTGAGGCAGGTTAGTACGGTAAAATGTCTCTGATATAATGCTGACTTGCGAACCACTGTCAATCAGGCAGTTAGCTTGAACACCTTCAATGGTGATTTCGCTTCAAGACTGGGTCCTACTAAAGCCTCCAATGTTGAGCTTTCCCCTCCTGTTGAGTGAAGTTCCGCGCAACACTGTTCTATGATCTAGCCTTACACTTTGCCTACCCTTATTACATAATGTCACCTTGATATTATTGGCATCTAAATCTACACTAACATCAAGTCCAGAAGGTAGTGCTTCTGCTGGTCTTCGAAGTACCTTCACACCCACCCATGTATCAGGAGTGCCAGAGACAATTCCTGACAAGGTCATCTCTTGCCCTGGTTCCAATGTTACAAGCAGAGGACTCCTAGGGCAATGCCTCGAACGTGCAAACTCTGTTCGATGCAATCTGCAGCAGCGTTCAAGGTGTGAGCAATCTGTGGGGATTGGGTAAATGATGGTTCTACAGTTGCCGACCCCCCATCATCGACAACTGTTGGCCGTTTTAAAAACACTGACGCTCTTTCTTGGCCTGTGCCACCCTCGCTGGGTTTTGGTGGGTTCCTGCAGTCGCGCTTGAAGTGAGTTCCCACCTCACCACATCTGAAGCATGGACCCCTAGGAGCGTGTGGAGGTTGCTTTTTCCCCGAGCAGGGAGGTTGACCTGCCGTTGACCCGTCACCATCTTCTCGCCACCAAGGTCGCCAGACGGTCGTAATCAATCTCAGTTGAGGGTGGCTGCAGCCATGGAGACTGGCCTTGAAGGAGTCTGATTGCTTGAGTGCTCCCCAAGCTCTCTCAGCCGCCTCAAAACTTTAGCTGGATCAGGGGAAGCAAGTCCTGGGCTCCCAAATTCACCCCGCAACTCCAGGGTCAAAGGCGATCGGAACTGCAGATGTTGGTGAAGAACGTGTGGTAGATCTTCATGTGCTTCTTCAGTGGTATATACTTGTTTGTTCTTATTCAGTTCGTAAATGCTGCCCACACTCGACTAAAGAAATCAGGTGGGCTTTTCCTTCTTGTCCATCTGCATCTCACAAAACTTGGTATACAAGTCCTCGGTGTGCCGAGGCTCCCGTAGATATTCTTCAAGGTCTCCAGCACAGCATCCCCTGATGTGCAATTTTTTGCCTGTTCACTAGCGATGCCTCTTAGGCTGGCTTTCACTCGCCGGCAGGCCTCATCTTCATCAGTCACTTCCTGAAGGTACTGAGTGGCTCTGTCATGCCACTCAGTGAACGGCACCTCAGCACCACCAGCAGGCTTCAGTCCCGTAAACACCCCAAGCCTGGGTGCAGGTGTCGGAGCCTTGATCTGCACCGTCACAGGTGCTGATGGCGCTGCATGACGGGTATATGCCAATGCCAGTCTCTCCCTCAATTCTGCGTTTTCCCGCTGAAGGGCCTCCAGCTGATCCCAGCCGGCGGAGAATGGTGGCAAGATCCATCTCAGCCCCTGGGTTGCCTCTGCTATTGGTTTCTGTCCCCACACCCATCACCATTTGTGTTATCCTCACATGTATCCATACCACCTTCTTATTCTGACAGTAACAATTTAGAATTTTTCACTCCCAATCAGAAAGGGAATTCAACTTCATTAATTAAATTTTATCAAACACAAAACAAGAAATATCCCGGACGAGCCCCCAATTTATGTAACCCAGGTTCACGCACGCTTTACCCCAAGGAAAACAAAATACACAATGTATTGCCAACTTTAAATTTTAATTCCAGTCACTGTCTTTCCTGCAATTCCAAAGAATACAGTCTTCCAAAATTTGAACTACCAAAAACAATTCAAAATATACCCCTCAGTATAGGTGGTTAGGATAATGAAAGCAATATAAACAATGGGATAGAGAGAAAACAAGAAATAGCAGATGCGGAAAAGTAGCACTGAAAAAGGAAAAATAATAAACAGTCACTTATTAAATAGAAAATTACAAGCAAAAAAACAATAGCAATCAAAAAACACTAATTCAGTTTCCCAATTAACATTGGAGAACAAAAGGGTGGGCACATATTTAAATCTGTTCCCCCTGGCAGGATCATTACATCAAATAACCCCGTTAACAACATTCTCCATTTTACTGTTAGAAGGGGATAGTGTCAACTCCACTGTGATCAAATCCAATCGTCAAATTGAATAGCAGGGAATTACACACATCCCAGCCAACACCGGATGGGTTTGGCAAAACCACAGCTATGCCCAAGTGTGGTCAGTTTCACAATTAATACTAATAGGCCCATAGCCTAACAAAACATTAATTCACCCTTGACATTTGCCATTCCAGCCAAATAGTACCCACTTTGTCAGCATTACCTCAACACCAGAATATGAACTGCTGACCCTCAGTAGAATTAATAGTTACATAATGCTCGGAAGCATTAAGAAAAGGTCCCCACAATATCCGCAATCAATAGAACTACCTAAAGGAATGAAAATAATATCAAACAAAACAAAAGAAAAATGGAATAATCATCAGAAGATCAGTCAAAAAAACCACAACACAGCATTGGCCACGATTAGGGTTACGGCCCAACTAAGAGCGCATAAAGTAATGCAAGGTCATTGTGCCCGCATTCAAAGAAATCAAACAACATATATATATACAAGCGACACATCATGTCCAAAACATGAGAATTAACTTAAGTATTGTGTCAAACTATCACACCTAACATGGTGTAATACATTATGCCGATCAAATGGTAATGCGTCCAAATAGCCTGCACAGTAAAACCGAAAAAACGCTAGTGAAATAAAGCATCATACGATCTTGCTCTCTAGGGAACAATCAATAACGAAAAGCAGGGATAGCCAATTGTCAACACCGAAGACTATCGACATCCCATAATATTTTCTCAATTAATAACATAATTATAACGCACTCCCTTTGATATCACGCCGCCAAACTCTCTAAAAACGTTTGACTTCATTTAAAAATAACAGTCCAAAACTATGAATGGTGATTGAATTAACAAATAACTGCAACTACCCAGCTAACATATTTCACTATTGTATTCCTTCAAAACACAATGAATGCCAGGCTACAACAGAATTTGGAACAACATAAGGCAAAATTCGGCGAAATGCGAAAAATTTGAAGGAATGCACAATGAAAGGCAAAACCTAATTTTATGCTTAATCCTATTTGAAAACAGCATCTAAAATTTTTACCAGTAATTTGTTGACCCACTGTCAACCAATCTAAAAATAATACACCAATTTAAGCATATTAGTCCCTAACTATAATAAATTCCGCAATCTAAACTAAATACAGTTTTTAATATTTTGATCCAGAGAACCACGGACTAATAAAAACCCATAAATTAACGTAACCTACCAACATACAAAATAATAAATGACCAAATTCTGTATCCACCATACATACACAATCAATCCGCTCCCACAAAACTAATATGACTTCCCCAAACACAATCCTGTATTGTCACTCACATTATTAATACTTATATAACGAGTTATCCTAAAAACTTTGCTCCTCTAAGTCTTTATAAAGTAAAACATAGTGGCTGCCTACCACACATGGTCATTCTAAAGCCCACAAATGTGCAAAATCAAAATCCTTTTAAATCTAAACATTACACCACAATCCAGTAAAATAAAATCATGAAAACGAAACATAACACAATACAATATTAACTACATACATATTTTTTCTTCAAACAAACTCAACTAACCTGATTTAGCACTAACTGCATCTGCCAAGATTCAAGTGTGATCTTCCCTCTCTTGTCCCAGCAGGAAGTGGCAGAAGAACACCAACAGACCGGAAGTGTCTAATTACTCAGACCTACTGAAAATGACTATTTAGCGCAAAACTCACTAATTTTAAGACACTCATCTAATTACTAAGTCAAATAAAAATATATTATAAATTATACATTGACAACCTTAAAATTACTAACCTGACCACATTAGACAGGTTACAATTAAAACTCAAAGCAAAACTTCTATGGCTAAATTTAATTTCTCAGCTTCTGTGGCCCCCCCCCCCCCCCCCCCCCTACATCCCGTTTGTTTTTATTTTGTTTTGTTTTTATTTTGTCCCACTGTCTTCCGGTATTTAAAAAATTCACTTTTTTAAAGTTCTGTCTCTGTCATGTGTGGTGATAATGCTACATAGCATGCTGTGGTTTGCAGGTAACGCAAACGCTGAACTGGATGGTGCGCATGACATGTGAACTGGAGACCAATATCGTGGCCGTAGAAAGAGTGAAAGAGTACACCGAGACCTCCACAGAGGTATGTCAAGGGAGGCCAGACACTGATGTTGAACATGTTGGAGTTGGACTGTGAGAGACATTTTTATTAAGAAAAAAAAGAGGTTTTTCAGCATGCTTTGATATCTTATGAGAAGGATTGTGGTAGAGATTGTGTGTGGATATTTGAGAGAGCGTGTGTTTGTTTCTCTGTCACGTTTTTAATATTTCTCATTTTGAAACTGCATACAATTTCATAGAATCATTTATGCCTAACTTCAAGAATATTTACTGTGGGATGTTCACAGATTTGATGCAAGTGTGTTATCTTTATTGGTAATGATGACATGGCAGACAGCAGCTGAAGCAGAATGTTCGTTCCTTTGTGCCAGGCTGAATGGGACATTCCAGAGAAGAAACCTGAGGCGTCATGGGCCCCAGCAAGGAGTGATCCAGTTCAACAACTATCAGACTCGTTACCGAGAGGGCCTGGATCTTGTGCTTCGAGGCATCAACTGTTCTGTTAAACCAGGGGAAAAGGTAGCTGGTCTGTTTCATTCCACAGTTGTTTGCCCAAAAGTGAAATCTGTGGGTACTGATGAACATGCTTTTGTGGTTTGACCAGGTTTATGCTGTGTTTTGGTAGCCAGTAAGAATTGTCAAATGCATATAACGTAATTGGTCAAAGCCAGTTTCAAATTTCAGTGATTTTGTGTTATGCTTTTAGATATCCGTGTTTTTTGCTTTGTAATCATAGGTTCTTTATTCATTTTCTGATTAAAACTGGTTTTATCAATCCCACATTCCACAATCGTTTCCCCAAAGTGAAGTGTTTGGGTATTGATGAACATGCATTTATGGTTTGATCAGATGTATATTGTGTTTGGTATCCAGTAAGAGTTGTCAAATGCAGAAAACAACTGGTCAAGGCCAGTTTCAAAATACAGTGATTTGTGTTCTGCTTTTGGATATCAGTATTTTTTTGCTTTGTAATCATAGGTCCCTTGTTCATTGTCTGATTAAATCTGGTTTTTAGCAATCCCACATTTTTAAATGAATTATAAGGAATGCTATTATGGGTATGAAATGATTGGGCTTGCAAGCTATGTTTAATTGCTGTTTCATGGAAAATAAGTGGACAAAGATATTGTGATATAGCTTGTAAATTACATTGGAAAAAAAATCCGTAGAAAATACTTATGAATTTCCTTTGGAGGAGGGGAGGGTGAGAATGAATTATTCAGTCATCAGACAGGAAGCTGTTGAGATGGAATTCTGCATCAAAAGAAATGTTTGACAGAGGTCTGCAGTCTCCTGAGTGCCCATCTACTTTTATTTCTACTGTTGTTTGGAGCCTTCCTAAGAAGATAGTTGACCCTTTCACTTCCTGTTATGGATCAGGAGTTATGGTCAAAGACAGTAAATCTGGAAGCTAGGAAAGAAAAGCAGGAATGACTTCGATGTATGATTTTATGGAGAACTGAAAAGACTATTTGTAAACCCAGATCAAAACTTAAAACTGAACAGTTGTGAGACAGAATATCAAACAGAAATGTAGCAAAAATTACAAACGAGTCTAAGAGTCTTAAGTTCAAGTGCTTGTCAGGAGCAATTTTAAATGACGGTGTGAGAAAAAAATCATATGGCTAGATCAAAATAACACAGGTCTTTTTAATAAGAAGAGCAGAAGCGAGAACTTGAACATTCCCAAATTTTAAAACCAGAAAGTAATATGTTGTAGGTGTCTCACATATATATGGGTTCCATATTAAAACTAACCTTGCCCTGTATCATCACACTATAGACAACACAACATAAACTCTGTTTTCGTCTGTTTACAGTTGTCGGACTAAATTTAATGTAGAAATTTCCTTTTTTGTTTGTTTTGTTTTGTTTGTTTTTAATGATCCATAGCACACAGTTGCTGTCTTTTTGTTTTCTCTTTATATTTATGTATGACTTTCCTGTTTCAGAGTTTTCTGGGTTCTTTTTTTTTTCTTTTTCTATACTGTATATTTTACACGCCAATACCATTGTGCCGGTGTTTAGATGGCATTGTTGGGAGAACGGGAGCAGGTAAATCCTCCCTGACTCTGGCTTTGTTCCGCATCATTGAGGCTGCTGGAGGGAAATCACAATTGATGGCGTCAACATCAGCAACATTGGCCTGCATGACCTCCGGTCCAAACTGACCATCATCCCTCAGGTGAGAAGTTACTGATTTGCACATGATCTGTTCATGTACGACAGGTTTATACAGTTTGCCCCATACAGGAGTGGTATTTTTAATCCCTTTACTTTGTTAGTGAGGATCAAGAGTCAAAGCGCTGGGCTTTTTGCTTTTGTTTTCATTTTTTTTTTTGTTTTCTTTTTCCTAAAGTGTTGGTGTCAGCAGACTTGTAGATACTGTTGTTGGTTTAGTGCAGTGTTCACATAGTGAGACATTTATTGAGATCTGACTCCTCAGCTATGTGATTAATGTTTGTTTAGGGCTGGTAGGTTGTACCCTGCATGTGTTAAAAAGAAACAGGCTGTCCTGAACATCACCTGGTAACAGCACACTGGATGGTCATGTGGTGACCTGATAGCTCTCTGTAGATTTCTGGTGCTGAGACGTAAACAGGATGGGCCAGAGTGTGGCTGTGTTAGGCAGCAAGGAAGAGAATGGGGGAGGAGGGGAGGGTTGAAGACAAGGGGGGAGGAGGAGAACATCTTTATATACATTTACAGATGTTTGAAAGAGGGCTACATGACTGTTGTGAGTTACACAGTTTACATCTTTTAAGAGTATTGAAACTCTAGAGTGAGGCTGTTGTCATGTAACAGCTGTTCATCACCCCACAAACCTTCATGCCACACAAAATCAAAGACTTTCTTTATGTCGGTGAAGTTACTGTGCAGGAAAGATTGGTGTCCGAGGCGCCTGTCTGGCAATAGTTTTTTGAACATCTGTTCAGCCGTGCTCCTAGTCCAGCTTAATCTTGCCTTTTTTCCCTTAATGATCTCTTCTGCCTTTTATCATGACAACTCTTGGGTGGTCATTTTGATTGTCTTACTACATGGTCAGCTCACCCCATTTTAAGAGGGTGATGTCTTCTCTTCTAATATTGTTGGCCAGTGGACATTGTGATGTTTATCTTTTTTTATAATTTGTTTGTCTCAGGGCCGTTGGTGTTTCATCTTTTGATGTCATTTGTTCATCTCAGGCCTTGCCCTCTAAGAGTGTGAGGAGTTCAGGGCCACAACACTTGTCTGAGGGCAGTTTCTTGTCTGAAGATCTTCTGCTGTCAAGCTTTCCATGAAGTTTGTTCTTACAGGACCCTCTGGTGTTGGTCTTTTAAAGTAATTTATCTCAAGAACCTTTTGTTTTTATCATTTGATGTATGTCTCTGGACCGCTTTTTGAGATCATTTGTCGCAGCCCATATTCGTGTTTATCTTTCAGTATCATTTGTTTGTCTTGGAAGACCTTTGGTGTTAACTTTTGATATCATTTGTTGTCATAGGATCCTGTGGTGTTTGTATTCTGATGTTATTTGACTTATGGACTCTGTGGTGTTTACCTTTTTATATCAGTTGTCTCAGGACTGTGTGATGTTTATGTCTTGATGTCGTGTGTCCATCTCAGGTCCCTTTGGTGTTTATCTTTTGATGTTATTTGTCTCAAGATGATTTTTTGTGTATCCTTTCATATCATTCGTCTCAGAACCCTGTGGTGTTTATCTTTTGACATCATCTGGTTGTCTCAAGACTTTATACTGTTTGTCTCATGTTATTTATGTCAGGCCCCCTTGGTGTTTATCTTTTACTATCATTGTTTGTCTCCGAATCTTGTGACATTTATCTTTAGATATTTGTTTGCCTCAGGACCCTGTGGTGTTTTCTGGAACGATGAGGATGAATCTGGATCCATTTGACGAGCACAGTGATGAGGACGTGGCAGGCTCTGGAGCATGCTCATCTGAAAACTTTTGTTCAGGGGCTGCCGGCTGGTCTACAGTTTGAGTGTACTGAAGGGGGAGAAAATCTCAGGTTTGTCTGTGTGTGTGTGTGTGTTTAAAAAGGAAAATGATCCTGCTTGTTGTCAGTAATTCAGTATTATGTGTCTGTAATTTCTCTCTGTGCATGGCAAAAGATGAATTGCTTTGTTAGTATTGATTGAATTCGGTTAAGTATTGATTGAACTCAGATGACCTCCTTATCCCTGTTTGTTTCTCAACAGTTAGATGATCCATCTTTCATTTCATTAGTGTTTGAAACATCACTTTGAACTTTGTTCCTTTTTTTCTGTTGCTGTGTAATGGGTGTATTTTTCAAGAAATTCCAACAATAGCATGCAAAGGTGATCAAATGGAAGGTGATTCTGTCTTTTTTTTTGGTATGTGCATGTATGCACAGGTGTATGTGTGAATGCATACATAATGTGTCATTAGTGCATGTTAGAATGCCAGAAGGCTGAATACCAGCTTACTTGAGTTCATTCTGGTTGACTAGAAAATATGCTATCTGAGGGGTCTTCTTTTTTCATGGCCATCAGAGGTCAGCTGATTGTTGTCTCCTCACTGTCATGCACACCATTCTCACTGGCTAGTCAGTCAGAGGCATTTTAACTTCAAGGATGAAGACAGCACTGGAGTTACAATGACTGAATGAGATGACTCTTTGTCATCTGCCAGTCTTCAACAATACCGTTATTTTTATTTTTATTGTGAAGGTTAATTAGTGTTGACACACATTTCTGTTTAGGTAAACACCAGTTTTGGAAAAGTACCATTAATCCGTTGTTTTGGAAGTTTCATTAATATTGATAGATGTATTTATATAAGTAAACATGTAAGTTTTGTACAGTACGATGTTTTGATGTGACAGAAAAGTTATATAGGTGTTTTTAAATGCATGTTATCATTTACAAGCATTTAAGAATTTGAGGTAACTTTCATAGTATACATGGACAGATTTGCATTGTAGGACTAAAAATGGTTTGGACATTATGGGTACTGTGGTGCATTTCTCATAATGTGTGTCACTGTGTTGACATGTATGTTTGATGTCAGTGTAAATGTAATCTGGGTGGTCAGTCGATGTGATGTGTATTTGGCATTGTGCCAATACTGTGGAATAACCTTATGGCAGAATTATCTTTATTCCATGTGTACCTGTGATGTGTGTGTGTGTTTGTGAGCATGCAACACAAGCTAGCACATCCCTCATGCATGTCTTCTGTTTCTTTGATGGCTCTCTTCCACCTTACTTGGCCGCTGCTGTCCCCACAATCTGACGCTCACATACTCTCTGCTACACCTGTCAAAAACTTTTGAAGAATCCAAAGTGAAACCCAAAACTTGTTTCTTAATTCAATTTTTGCTTCCCGAACTGTGCTCCTGCCTCCCACTTCATAAAATTTTAAGTACTACTGTTCCAAACAGAAGTGTACACACTAAGAGTTGAGCTGTAAGTTGGTAACTTTTGAATGAGTGAATGTATATGAAAGGGCAGCTAGACATTTTCCACTAACATTGTGCTTTATGAATACTGTATATTACTGTCATTATTACTGTTCATTTTGTTTTCATTTTCACTTTCTTGCCAGTCTATTTGGGTGCGAGTATGTGAGCAAGCACGCTAATGTAATGGAAAGACAGTCTCACTCTCAAGCCCCCCCATCCATCTGTGTCTGTTGGTGTCACTTTTTCTGCAGTCCAGCTGAACAGAAGAGATTGAACAAAGTGCAAAATGTACTTTACTAGCTTTCAAAAGAATGTTCTGATCAATTTCAGTGTGGGTCAGCGTCAGTTGCTTTGTCTGGCACGAGCTCTCCTGCGAAAAACCAAAGTGTTGATTTTGGACGAGGCAACAGCAGCAGTTGACCTTGAGACAGATGACCTGATCCAGAGCACCATTCGGACAGAGTTTGCTGACTGTACTGTGCTCACACTATTGCTCACCGATTGAACACAATTATGGACTACACGAGGTAGAGTACTGTTTACATTTATGTTCACTGTCATTTAGCCCTGTGCTCATAGTAATGTTAATTTTTGTGACCATTTTCACTGAAATGATTTCTAACAAACAGACACACCACACACACACGCACATTTGGGTCTTGGCATGCGCGCACGTACGCGCGCGCTCACACACACCACATAAATAGACATGCGCGCTCACACACACAGGCACATATGTATGCACTCTCTCTCTCACCCTCTTTCTCTCTCTCTCTCTGTCTCTCTTAAATTCTTTTTGATCAGGTTTCCTATATCATTTAGAGATCAGTACACATACTGAACTTGTGAAAGTAAAGGAAATGCTTTTTTTTTTCCCATGAAAATATCCTCATGAACATATAAAATGAAGATGTTATACAATTGATAATGCCAAAATGGAAAACTTTAAAGATAAAAGCTGTGGCAGATTAAATGAAAAATTCTGAGCAAAACAAAAAAAAATTCTTCAGTTAAACTAGTTAGATGTCTAATTTGTGAAAACATTATCAGGTGCAGAATGTTCGCACTTTAAAGTTTACACAATTGTACAAGAATGCATACAGTACCTTACTTAACTCTTTACCTGTCCTCTCTGTCCTTTTTATGTGATCACCATCCTTTTGCTCTTCAGGTATACGATTACTATCATAATTGATGGAAGTAATCTATGATTTCTATTTGTATTTCAGGTCAGCTGATTTTTTTTCCACAGGTAATAAGCTCAAGAAAATTAAACACTTGTTGTGACATGAATCACACTGAAAACAACTGTTGTGAGAATTTCAGTAATGATCTTTCTCCTTTTTTTTTTATCTGAGAATATTTTCTGACTGTTTGACTGTCTGCAGAATCCTGGTACTTGATGCTGGTCAGATAGCCGAGTTTGACAATCCACAGACACTGCTACAGAACCAGAACTCCATTTTCTACGGAATGGCCAAGAATGCCGGTCTGGCATGAGAACTGTGCTGCTGATAAAAAAAAAAGACAGTGGAAAGAGGAACTGGATTGGTGGAAACCAACAGAAGAAAATTGGACGAAAGAGATCATTACAAACAGATTCAAAATATAACTAGAAACACCTTTTAGCGATCAGACTCGAAATGTCATGCAACTCATCCAGTTCACTGTGGCTGTAGTTTTTTTATCTGTTTCCATGTTCCTTTCTTAATTCCACCTAATAGAAAACTGAAAAAAAGAAAGAAGGGAAGAGAGGAAATCTGTGATTGTGGAAGGAGAGTGGGTACTAAATTCATTAATTATGCTGCTGTGTCTCTGAGTATTCTATATTTATTCCCTCAGGCCAAGAAGGGATAATCTTTGCGTATTTTGTTTATGGGTAACAAGCATGGTGCTTCTGAGGGGGTAGCCCAGTGCTGTGTCTGGTTGCCAGTTATGTGGCCACCAAACCAGCTCAGAGTATTGCTTCATTTTTACCCTCTGTCTTATTTCATGATCTAGCATTAGAATGGACAAGTAAGTGTGAGTTAAAGGAATTTTGCCACTAATAAAATCATTTTTTAGATCATTTTTAGAAAAGAAAAATTGTCCAAACACACAAAGACTAGCATTTTGGGGGAAAGGTTCAGTGACAAATAATCATAAGGATTCATCGTCAGAAGCGTCAGGAGCTCAAGGGACATCAGCTATAGAAATTAAAGGACAGATTTTGAATCATGATTAGCTCCCTTTTCTCTAACTTTTTGCTCAGGTATCCTGTGAAAGAGCACACCTGGGGCCAAATAGAAATAAAACTTTTTTTTCTTTAAGTTTTTCTAAAAGTTTATCTTGGTGGCAAATTTTGCACTCAAAAACAAAAACTGTTCAACTTTATTTCAAGCCTGAGTATTTGCATTCAGAGCTCAGACACAATATAATTTTTTTTCTATTTGAACACTGAACCTGTCTGAAAGTGTATCAAAAGATCTCTCACAAAAATCACATTGTTGACATGCATGACTATAGCACAGATCTGAATCTCTTAAAGGCTTTTTTAAAAGCCAGAAAAACGACAGTCATTCTCAAAACTCGAGAATTTCTCTTTCAGTTGACACTTTATTGACTGTGATTGCTGATATTTAATATGATTTTCTAAATCCTTTTTCAGAAATGTGCTGCACTTGATTGATGAAAAATCTTCAAACTTTTGTTCTATTTTGGGTTAGAAGCTACTGACATTTACAGATTATATACACATTGTCATTCTATAAAAGTTAGTTTTTACAGTTTTTTTTGTTTGGTTTGGTTTTTTTTTTTTTTTTTTTTGCTACTGCCTCATCTTTACGCGACTTGAGTTGCTGTGAACCTATCCTGCTCATTCCGGTACCCCTGCCCACAGCCACAGCCTGACCATTCTGCCACAGCCCCAGCAGTGGCAGTCCACAGTCAGTGTCAAGTTGTTATGAGGCAACCCACCAGAGGAGACACTGCACTGCTACCAAGTTGCTTCAGTGGTGTTCAGTGGTGCCTGTTCTGATCCAGCGTATGTAGGACATTTACTAAGCCCTCAAGTGATCGCAGTAATTGCTTAGCTGCAAAGTCAGCGTGGGTGAGCTCTCCCTGCAGGAGATGCCAACAGGAGTGTCCTAAGACAGTTCTATGAATATTGTATAATACTATTTGCAAGATCAGCTTTTCAGTTTCACAAAATGGTAGTCAGAGATCTACAAATTTCAAACAGAAACCATATACCAAAATGCAAAGTAATGAACAGGCAAACTTAATTCTGTGCATGTTTTCTATTTGATTTATTTACAATTGTAAAAGGTATTGAAATGAAAGTATATACACAATTTTTTTCAAGTCTTGGAGGTAGGTTATGCAGCACAGTGGGTACCATAAGTGTCCAGAGGACAACCCATATATATATATATATGTGGTGTATGTGATCTGTGTGTGCATTTTAAGGTTGGTAGATGTATATTTGTAACTGATCATTTTTATGATGCAGTGTAATGGTACATTGCATCTGCATTCCACAAGAATCATTTACAGTGGAAAAGGGCCAATGTACACTGGTGTATTCATGGTCTGAGTATTAATGGACCATGTACCAACACATTTCAGTGTTACCTTTCTGGTTGAAAATTGATGACTCTTGACATATTTTAAATGCACAAACTTGCCAGGGATGTAAGGGCCCTTGTGAGAGTGAATTGGAAACCAATAGGAAAGGAATCATGGCATGTGTGCAAAGCATGTAAACTGCATTCTGATTCAGCCTTTCACCACTGAAGAGGAAAAAGTTTGCATCACAGCCTGTGACTTTTTTGTATTATTGCATTTTGATCTCAGATTGAGGCATCTTCAGTTTTACTCTTGATTTGTAGGAGAACATGTTTTTTTTTCTCTGAGAAACATTTTGATTTGAGATGAAAAGCTTGCCATAATAATAAGTAGATGATGGATGAAGAATTACAGTTGTAAGCTTTTTGTTCTCTTACATTGACGTTTTCCCATGTGCAGTTTCATTTCTGTCTGTTGTCTGTCTGTCAGTCTGTCTACACATAGAAGTAAAAATTATGAGAATGCTTTGTATCAGCCTGTCTGGGCTTATGTCCTTTCCTGTGCCTTTTTTATGATGCCAACAGCTATTTGACAAAGTTCAGCCACATACAACTGCGTATGTGGAGCAAATATGAAAGAAGATTATGATGTAGACTCTGTTCTCTTTGAGTCCAATCCATAATTCTCACGGCTGTCAGCTCTACCTAGAAAATGCTAGTAGTCAATGACAGTTATGTTATATTAGGAAATCTGAAATGAGGGAGGTAGGGACAGTGAAGAGAAAATAACAAACAAGAAGGTAACTTGCATCCATAGGAGCAAGGATAATCCTGAAGAGTAAGTAGCAAACTAGAAGGATAACTTGCATCCATGAGAGCAAGAAACAATCCATGTTTGTTATGTAGTAAATGTTGTCAGGCCTTGCAGAGGAGGCTTTTCTTAAATCTCAGAATGCCACGGTCTTGACACATCTCCAGTTTTATTAAGCTTACTTGCGTATTGCATCAGACATGAATTGTCACAATGTCATTTTCTGCTTATTGTTTTTTAATCTGTACGTTTTGCAATGCAGCATTTTCTTTTTATGGATGAAAAGTGTTTATATAAATATATTGTTTTTGTTTTGTCATTGTATTCGTTTTTTTTTTTTTTTTTTTTTATATTCAGCTGTGAGAGAATGGTTCAGATTTTTAAATGGATGTACAGATGCTTACCAGCTATTTTCATAAGTGTAATTTATAAGAGTTATTCATGACAGGTCTAAAAGGGTATTTTGAAGTTTCTGTGTGTTCATGATAAGGGGAAAAAGCCAGTGTTGTCTGTTATCCATGGTTAAATAGATTTTATCTGGTACTTCAGTCAAAAGGAGAAACATCAGTAATTTTACACTTGTTCCTATAATTGTAATTCTGCATTATTTCTAAATGTTTTTTATTTTCTGTTTGTTTTCCAATTGTGAAATAATACGTGTATCAAAAATGTGTTTGATGTGCTTCATTCCACATTATGGCTTTTTTTTTTCAGTTTTTTTTTTTTAACCTATTTAATGAATGTGAGTGAAAGATCACACATTATAATTATTTGTGATCTTTTAGGATAATAATAGTAAGGAGCTTGGACATTGAAACACGTTTCTGGTGGATTAGGTTGACGTTGCGGAAACATGCATTTAATATCAGTTTTGACAAAAATTTTCTCGAGAATGAAAAAGCCACTGTTGCTTTTCTTATTTGTTTGGGAAGGCCTTTTTTTTTTTTTTTTTTTGCTTTTTCGTTTACATGTTACTACCATGTAGCTGACAAACATTGAGCCCATCTCATGAAGGAAAGGGTAGCTAAGAGGAAATCTGTCTCTTCTCCTGGGTGGGGGAAGTTTCACAAAACAAATGTTTTATAATTTGCAAGCCCATAGGGATGAGTTTCTCCCAGCCTTTGGGCTATCCAGTTGACAAAACTGGGACTGAAATACCCAAAGAAAGTAGCTGTTACAGTGGTTCTATTTGAACACAGACCTTTCTGTGTTATTTGATGACATCAGTTGTAGTTTAGATTAATGAAAGGCAGAGATACAGAGTGTTATTTTAAACATTAATGTTAGATGCTGCCTGTCACCGGCCACAGATTGTAATTTCAAACAATGAATTAATTGCTCCTTGTCAACACCCAGTGCTGAGACTGCAGCAAAAGACAAACCTGGATGTGTCTGTGTTGTGGAGAGCAAGATGAACAGTGTGGAAGTAATGCATTGAGATGAGAGAGCACAGAAAAAAAAATTGTATTGAAATGACTATTCTCTCTGTGACTGATGTGATGAAAAATCAGTCAAAATGTAATAAAATGATGATGATTATTCTCTCTGTGACTGATGTGATCAATTATCAGTCAAATTATAATGAAATGATAATTCTCTGTGACGGATGTGGTAAATAATCAGTCAGACTGTGATGAAATGATAATCTCTCTGTGAATGAAATGGTAAAAATCAAACTGTGATGAAATGATAATGTTGTCTGTGACTGATGTGGTGATTAATCAATCAATTTGGAATGAAGAGATAATTCTGTCTGTGACTGATGTGGTGAATGATCAATCCGTCAACCATTTAAAATCGACCAATTCATTAACGGAAGATACTGCTGCTGTGGTGTAGTTTGTAAAATCCTGATATGCAATTGAAGTTACCATTGTTCCCAGTACAGTTCATCCAACCATCCTTCTTCAAAACTTTAAACTTGACTTGAGGTAAATGTTTCCCTCACTCTTGCAATTGCAATGAGTTTTTTTATTGTTTTGTTTTGTTTTTTATAAACCGTTTGGGTCACATTGGAATGAAGAAAATTGAACATAATGAGCTCCTCAGCTTCAAAAGAACTGAACTCCATAGAAGACATGACACTTGACACCCTGTTCTCCAGTTTTACGGTCGCTTTCTTGGGTATATTGCTGGTAACTTGTTTTCTTGTGATTGGAAAATGATGCATCCCAAATCAGTCCAGTTCCACAGTGACCGAGTTTACAATGTTCCCCCTTTTGTAGCATTCCAATAGTCTGATGAATCTCAAAGTGGCTGCACTTCTCACTTAGTGTACCACATCTTGGCAAGATAAAGAAAAGTTTGGAATGCAGGGGTATTTTTTAAACATGTTTGCTTTGTTCATTAACTTTGCATTACAGACTGTTGAGTTGTAGGACTGAGTGTTGTATATTGCTTGTGCACATCGATAATTCATCAAGTCAGCAGGTTATCCTGATACTATTTCAGATAGGATCAATGCAATAAGTTTATGCATACTACGGCTCCATTATGATTATTTCATGAATATTTACGTAAAACACTTCCTGTATAATGAATACTACTACTTAGAAAACAAGTGTAGTTCATAGGAATTAAGGATAGATATTCACGTCAGAACTATGCTTTGACTTTTTTGTTGTTGAATGCATACCATTGTTTGTTTTGGCGGGGATGAGTTTCTTGATTTGTTTTAATGGGTGTTCAGGGTGTAAATTGTATGAAAGTTTGATAAAAACGTGATAGCCTTTATGTGTAAGTGTCACTAGAACTTTTTCACCTGTTCTATTTCAACATACATGCCTTCCAACTGGGTACGCTTTCCATGACAGCACTACAATGATTGGACCCCCTTGTGAAACAGGTTGTATCTTGCCTACTCAGGAATGCCTCTGTCACAGCCATGATATCGCCATCACATGCAACATGTCTTCCTGCCATGTGCTTTTTCAGAACTGGAAAGAGGTGGTAGTCACAGGGACCCCCATTTGGACAATATGGCGGGAGGTTGAGGAGTTCAGACCCCTAGTCATGAACAGTTGTCTTGTGCTCAGGCAGATCATCTTGATGAAACGGCACACTGCTGGGAATAGCAATAGCAGCAGGTGAACACTTTGACTGCTGAAAACATAATAGCTTGTTATGACCACACAAACATTACAATCTGCATATGACCTGATGAAAGGCAAGTGCAAAATGTGCACCAATTATAGCTCTAGTAAAACTCCTTCATATGGAGGCTTTGAAAACAAATCCCTGTACAGTGTTGATTACATGTATCACTGGTGCTTCTTTTGTTGTCGCTGTTTTTGTTCTCACCGTTGATGGTTCAGGGTGTGCACGTTTTTCAGGGTGATGATGATGATGATCAACGTATTACTTCATTTGCCACTGGCATCATGACTGAAATACTCTGCCAGTTTTCAGACTGCATGGAGAGGAGGAGCAGGAGGGAAGGGTGAGAGGTAAAGGTGGTGGGGGTAGGAGATGTTGCTATTGTTTTTTTTACTTTCTCCTTTTTTATGTATTTTCCAAATGAATTTTAGTTCACATGTTGTGAATGTTATGCAGAGTTAGATCGTGATAAGTCGATTTTTTTTTCTGCTGAGTTTCATGTTAGATATGTTTTAAATCTGACTTGAAGGTGCTCAGTGTGTTGAGCTTGTTGGGGGGGGGGGTTCAAGTCAGTGAACACCAGTGTACAATATTCTTAATTAAAATGTTATTAATATATACTTCACAGTGTGAATATACACCTTTTTCTTCGTGTGAGAGAAGTGCTTTTTATCTTAAAATGAAAAATCCTATTTTAAGGGGGGGGGGGGGGGAAGAAGGCGAGGGGAAGGTGGGGGAAAGGACGAATGGAGTGGGAGGGGAGGATGTAAGCCGCACGCCATTAGTAATCTAGTTGCTGAAATGATAGTTGTATTGCCTTAGCTGCATCGCAGTATTTTCATTGCATGTATGGTCTGCTATATGTGGATAGTCTCACTTTTTATGCTGCTTAAACTGAAAAGGCTGAGTGAATTAATGGATGTATCCTGCATGCTTTATTAAAGTTTCTTGCTGTTGTTAATGGGGCAGGGAATGATCAGATGTGCAGCTAATGGGAATGCATCTGTGGTGTGCCTTATGATCTAAGAAAAGATGGATCCTGATAGTGTTTCTTAATCAGAGGGATTCATTTGATTTATTGTTACAGGACAGATACACTTTACTAAATCTATTGTCGCAGCCCCATTTGTCTTACAACTGCAGACTTGTTTTACACATTTTAGAGCTATTTTTTCAGTGGTCAAGTTTCATTATGGCCCAGTGGCATGCAGTGGAAGATAGTGGATGCTTTATCATGTCCCACCATTCACCCTTTTGAAGTAACAGCCAGTCTTCACTTTTCTTTATGTCAACAGACTTTCCACTGAGATTTGGGGGGGGGGGGTAGCTTATCATTAGTTGTAGATGCTGAAGAAAAATATATGTACTTATTAAGATTTTTTTTTATTAAGATAATTTTGTTCTTTATTGCACTCAGGGACAGTTTTTGTCTTTCCTAAATTAACTGCACAAGCTTTTCTTGTGGGTCTCTTTGACATGCAGGAAGCCATTCAGAAATGGGGATTTCCAGCTGAACAGTCTGACAGTGATTAAACATGCAAAAGGCCTTCAGCTTCTGCAGCTGATAGTGTACTTCGCAGCTGATAGTGTACTTCGCAGCTGATAGTGTACTTCAGAAGCATCTTTTTTTTTAAATGAATGGGTCACAGAATAAACAGACTGGAAGAAATACCCAAATGTGATGCAAGGAAGAAGAAAATATGGGGGGGGGGGGGGGGGGGGGGGGGGGGGGGGGGGGGGGGGGGGGGGGGGGGGGGGGGGGTTTGAGCAATATTATACTAACTCTTTAAGACTTATGAAAGCCATTTCATCATTCATCTCGAAAAAAGCCATAAAAACTTAAATCCTAGCACAGGAGAGATGTTACCCTGTCCCTTCCATATTTTGATGATAGTGATATAACCTGAAAATGTTTGTAACCCCTACAACTTGGCCCCATAGATGCAGGTCTTGTCCTTTTGTTGTGACATTTACTCACTGATTTTTTTTTCTTCACTTTTGGTTTCAGAAAACTTTTATGTTTGAGCGATGTACATTTGTGTTTTTACTAAAAATAAATAAAGTTCAAGCACCTGATGTAAACTGACAAGTGTTTGTTCTTGATTTCCATAGTCTTCGTGTAGTAGTTCACCTTTGTGGTGACTTGGAATCATGTCTGTGTCAAAAAAAAAAAAAAAAAAATTGAAGAGAAGTTACATTTGCTAAGTTTTTTGTGTTTAAACCCTATTGTTAAGTTTCTTGATTTACTACACATAAGTAAGACACATTATTTCCTGTTTTCACAGTTGGTTTTAAATATCCGCTCTATTCTGCATCTTTCTCTACCTATTTCCCTCCCCTTCTCTCCCTCTCTCTGTGTATCTGAACAAGTTCACATTATCACTCTCTCTCTCTCTCTCTCTCTCTCTCTCTCTCACACACACACACACACACACACACAGAGTGAGATAGTTTATGCTCATGCAGAAAAACACATGTACCTATGCCCACACACACACACGCACACACACACACACACACACACACACAATTAAATGCTTGTTGAGAGAAAGCAGAAAGTTTGTGTGTGGAGGAAAGGGAATAGAGAAGACCAAGAGATTAAATAAAATATACCATTTTAATATGATTAACAGTCAGAAAGTTGAAGCATGCCCAGAGAAGAGAAACTGACAAAATATTCCTTTTTTCACAGTCCTGATTTGTTTCCTGTCTACTCAGGTACTGTTTTGTCACACTTCAGGTCTAAAGGTTCCCCCAAAAGCTGTCTCTCACACCACAGACGCGCCCAACAGCAGACCATGAAAAGTTTCACATTCACACACTTCTTTTTTCTCAGACAGATGAGCAACAAATATGGATGGCGAGACAACCTAGCTACCCCAAACAAATGGAATGATTTCCCAACTACACCCCCCTCGCCTTCCCCAACCTAACACCCACTAAGTTCAGGGCGAAAGGGATATGGGGGAGGGGCTCGAAACGAGGAACTGAAACATGGATGACGATGAGGAGAGAGCAAACAAAAGGACAGAGGAGTCAAAGACAGAAGAAGAAACGAAAGTACACCGATTCAATCACACACACCCTCTGCCATGCACACACAACACTTTTCTCTCCCTCAGAACAAAACGTCATGGCCCAGTTTCTTGGACGGTTCAGGGTCTTTGTGTCCTGTTGCACGGAGGGCGTCCCTGTCATCTCTAGCAGTAGGTCACAGCCCTGTGGCCTTGGCATCCTGGCTGCCTGCTGGGACCTGAAGGAGTGAGGATCGCAGCTCCATGGCCTTGGTGTCCTGGCTACTGTCTGGGACCTTGGGAACCGAGCTGAGCAGGGAGGCTGATTATGCTGTCCCCTGATATACCGAGGAAGAAGAGTGGGGCTGAGAGGCCAGTCGCACTCAGAAGCTCACACACAGGCGCTCACAGAACTACACAAGAAGACGACGGTCAGAGAGCCCCCTCTCCTCCAGCACTCTAAAGGATCGGAATCTCAATGCCAGAGGGAGAGTCAAGAGTGAAGGAAAGTAAAGAATAGAGCATCGATAAAATGGTTTCACAAAGGCTCACATACACACAACATCCCCCAGCCCCCCGAGAGAAATTGGGGGGGGGGGGGGGGGCACAACCCTTACTAAAGGTGCCGCACAGGAAGGTCTCTGACTGCTCTCCCCTCTCCTCTTTTAGAGAATGTCTCTTTTCTTTTTCTTCTTCTCTGCGCTCTCCCTACAGAAGGTAATCCACATTTACATATGGTCATTCTCCGACCCTATCAACATTATAAATAAGTAATTTCCAAGTTGAAAACATATATGACCTAAAAGTGAGGCTCGAAACAAATTTATCATAACATAACATTTCAACATAAAACATAGCTGTTTGCGGGCCACATACTATGCACTTAATACTAGTTCCTACCTCGTGCTAGCCCCACGTGGAGTTGAGACCGAATGGCATGAACACACATGCTTACAGTGAGACGTGAAACGTACTCACGCAAATGAGTCGTACCCACATAAGCTAGGGAGGGGAAAGAAGAAAATTACAAATAGTCTGGCCGTGCAAGTGCCCTTTTCTTATGTGTTGGTAAGGAGAGAGGAAAAAGAAAAAAATAAGTCACGGTCGAACCTGACACGTCTTGCACGTAAAAGATGGTGAACGGTTGCTGACAGTGTACCTCATCAAGGACTTAAAATCATGTAAGCAAGTAAGAAACATATTGGGAAGAGTGTAGAATCTGATACTGGAGGAAAAAGTAAACCAGAGCAAAAATGTTGCATATTTTTCTTGTGTGTGTTTGTTTCGTGTTTTTTTCACGTTAAAGAAAAAAAAAACCCTTAAGCAAGTAGACAGCCAAACAGTCTAAAGGAAAGATATGCAGTTTTACACAAAACCATGTAACTTGACACCTTTCAACCTCCTTTGCATCTTTAAATGGATCCTCAAACACACAGGCATGAAGATTTCCCCCTCCCATGTAATACTCTTTATATGATTTTAGTTTTTTAGCAACTTTTTTTTTCTTACAGGGCATTCTTTTTTGTTTTTGCTATGCCTTCACTGAAGTACTAGACCTCCCAGTTCCATGGGACAAAGAACTCGGTGCTGATCAGCCAGCTGGGCATGCATGATGAAAAGGACTATACGATTCTTCAGTCCTTGTGCAAGGCTAAAATCAACACTATTTTCTTTCTTTTTTCTTTCCTCTATGTTTGTTTGCTTTGCTGCCTTGTGGGTGACTATTGTATATTCATTACCAATTAGCATGTCAGATAAGACCAAGATCAACCAAAGTCATGGGCAATATCTTAGTTGCGTATCCTTCTGCATTTTTTAAATCGCAATTTCCATGTAATTTGTAATGTAAATAGTGTGAAAACATAAATGACATTTTCTGTTAAACTAATAAGACAGTTTTCATACAGAATTGTGCATGCACTGTTGTTGAGTCACTAATTGTTGAAGACATGTGTTCAGAAATGCTTGCTGAAGGAAAATATATGAGATTATACCCAGTTCTCTGCTCAAGTCATGGAGCCACCTTGATCTAAGAGTGGGTAACACTTCAGAGAGAAAAACTGCGATCTTGGTTCTGTGTTTCATACATGCCAGTTTGTCTTCATTATGGCATAGACGCAAAGACTCAGAAGATGACGGATTTCAGAATTTGACACTTTTTTTTTCTCTCAAGGGACAATCAAAATATTCAAGTCTAATTTTCAACTAGTTTTTATATTAAGTCAGTTTATTCCTGGTTAGGTCTAACTTGTATCATTACACTGAATGGCAATCAGACGGGGATGCACATGGTACTTTTGTGTTTGCTGAGCTATGAAACACCCAAGCGAATTAAGCATATGTATGGCACAAGTTGCAGTCATCCTAACATGGAATAAGCCTCAATCATTGTGTGTTTATACTTTGTATGAGAAAGGATCTGGTTCACTTCTTGGCATATCCACTTCCTTTTTCTTTCAGATGCTTTTTTCTTTTTTCCCTCAGTTCATCCCCCCCCCCCCCCCCCCCCCTTCTCTTCTTCTAACTCTTTTTCCTGCTCAAATAAGCTTATGGGTCAATTTGAGAGTAGAAAATGTAAGAGGACCAGACAAGTTTCATTTTTGTTGCACAATGAAACACTCCATCACTGTTGGTATTGGTCAGATGGCAATTCTGTGTACGGATACTGAAAACTTCCCTCTCCCTACAGCGACTTGGTATTCTGGGGAAGGAGTTCTGTTTAATGTAATGTCACATACAAATGATAACGTCACACAAATGATCAAAGACATCTATTCGAGATTACAATTTTCAGATTAAAATAGTCAAAGAGGGGGGTTGGAGAGAGGGTTGGGGGGGTGGGGTATGATTTCGTTGTTTATAAAGCAGGCAATCACAATGGGGCATGTTAGCACTAGAAGAGGTGGGAGAGGAGAAGGAGAAAACGGATAGTGTATAAGAAAAAACTAATTGGAGGGAGGGATGAAATATGAGCATTTGAGGATGTCCACAGTAAATTTGATGATTCTTTAGTGGACTTTGTGAAGATAAACCATTAATGTACCTAGAAAAACAACACAACAACTTGAAAACAAAAATTCCTACTTTCTGTTGATGGCACACTTGCATGGAATTATGGCATTATTGTAGTAGAAAATGATACATTGATCAGTGGTCATCACTAGGGCAGATACCCTTAACATTTGGGTAATATTTAGCTCAAGATGAATGACTGAAGCCCAAAAGTTAAATTCAAAAAGGGTATGCAGACTGTAGCAAAGTCAAAGATACAATCCTTTGACAAGGTTTTGAAATTGAACTGAAACCCTTAAAAAAAGCCTCTCATATGCAAAACTAATTTCTTTGTGTGACGAGGAAAGATTGACAAGACAGTTTCCAGTGCCATCTGAAGATTCTCTCTCATTATCAATAGCAAGGCATTCAAGGGAAGACAGTTCTTCATACAGATGGTGAAGACTTCTATTCATGACTGGTATTACACAAGAGGGTTCTCATAGGTGCAGACACTGGAAATCCTTTGAGTGTATGGAGTAGGAGCTGTTATCTTCAAATGACACATCTTTCCAAACAGCTAGTGGGGATGTCATGGTCATTTAAATTGGTCTTTAATGATCATTGTTTGGATGCCAGTAGTGTTTACTTTGTCAGGGACCTTCTGGTTCATGATCCCATCCGGCTAATGAAGAGCTGCCCTCAAGGAATTCAACTGTTACATAAACGGTGAGGGGCTAAGTCACATCTGATACTCCAGAATCTCAATCCAACTCTCAGCCTAGAGCCTGACCAAACACACATGGCACTCACACCCCCAAATCCATGTCAGATGTTTAAAGGTCTGTTCTTTCTTCAATGGTGATATATCCTTTGAACAAGAAGTAACTAGTGACCAGAGAACCTGTCATGCCACCATGGTTCATCATACAAAGACACCATGTCAGGTGACTGGGAAAAGTCTACCATGACTGCCAGAAAAATTTATCCATAATAGCCAGATAACACAACTGATTACCACTTCGCAAAGTCGTAGTCAGCAGCTACATCTCACAAGGGGAAGCCTGACTGGAAGCCATGGTTAATGCAAATCAAATCATGTTGTTGTTGTATAGCAATTGATGTTACTCAGTCTGCCGAGAAGGGCAACGATCAATGGAACTGCTGCGTCAGGATGAAGATTAACATCAAAGACAGGAAACAAACCAGGACTGTGGAAAAAGGAATATTTTGTTAGTTTCTCTTCTCTGGCCATGCTTCAGCTTTCTGACTGTTAATTATGTGGTGTTTTATTTTAACCTCTTGGTCTTCTCTTTTCCCTTTCCTCTACACACATACTTTCTCTCAACAAGCAATTTAACTCTGTGTGTGTGTGTGTGTGTAGGCGTGGGTACATGTGTTTATTTGCATATGTTCATGAGCATAAACTTTCTCAATCTGCGTGTGTGTGTGTATGTATGCCACAGAGAGAGTGAGAGATTCTGTTATGAATACTTGTTCAGACACAGAGAGAGAGAGGGGAGGGCAGGGTAACAGGCAGAGAAAGATGCAGAATAGAGCGGATACTTAAAACACACCGTGAAAACAGGAAACAGTCTGTCTTACATACGTTTAGTAATCAAGAAACATAACAACAGGATCCAAACACAAAACATTTTTTTTCTTATTTATGTTTTTTAACATTTTTATTTTCCTTTATTGTTATTACAGAGACTGAAATGTGCAACATTAATATTCAGAAATTTGGTATAAGGCAAGCTAAACATAGATACAGACAAATAAATATATGCACAAACAAAAAGAAAGATATAACCTCAGCATATCATCATAGATGTATCCAAAGCATGGTTACTAGATGACATAAACAGCATAGTACAATGTATTGTACTTTAGGCAAATTATTTTACATAGTGTAATCATGCTTTAAATTGCAAAAAAAAATAGGTAGAGGTGGGGGGAGAGAGATCAGCAACGATAAAGGAATAGCACAAGGAAGGACAGGTAAGAGGACAAACAGGCGGACACACTGACAATTAAACAGACAAACATTAAGACAGACAGAATGGGTTGGTTCACAGCTGATGAAGATATGCTATTTTCACATACCACATTGTCTCTCTGATAGAAACCTTGAAAGAAAAACAAAAACACACAAACACCTGGAGTACCATACATGAGCCTCATAGAAATGTCATCAGCAAAGGAGCAGAAATATTATGTTTGTTAGTCTAGTGCTTAGTTGTCATATATTGCATTATACACATTCACATTGACAAAAACAATTAAGCATCAAAGACTAGGGGCTCATATGCAAGCCATTTTGTCTGGAAATCTGTGTGGTTCATTGTTAAATATGAGTTATATTTTTCAATTCTGAATCTATATTTCAATATTCTAAAAAAAAGACTGTTAATTGTGGGAGACTACCTACTAACTAGCATTTATATACATACTGTTTTGCCAGAAGAATAATAAAGTAGAAAATGTAATCAACTGCAATTGTTGCATCAAAACCTAGAAGTATGAGAGATTCCATTAAACATGTATTCTGTGCATGAGTACACTTCTCTTTTACTAAATCAGTGAACATACTCAAAAGCATGTAATGTAAGTACATTTCCAAAACATATGGTCAATACTGTCTTAAAATAAGCCACAAAACTACATTTATTATCATCGATTACTCCAATTTCTTTCAAAATTACATTTGTTCCTAAGCATCTATGGATTATTCTCAGCTGAAACCACTTAAGCTTCACATCCGTTATTTATGTACATTGAAGAAACACAATTCCCGGTCATGAATCTGTGTGGAAGTGAGCTCTCAATTTATTAACATTCAATATATCGTAATACGTCTTTGAGCCTCTGTAGGTGGCAAACAATATCTTATAACAGCATGAAGAAATATTACATTTAATGTTTTCAATGGTAATGTCAACTTTCTTTATGAATTCAATTATTGCCATCTTATATCATGCAAAAGTAAGAAAATCAATATTATCATCATATTTTCCTTTAAAGCTCCTGAGGGAAAGAAACTGACCATTACAATCACAAAAGATGTGCGATATAATGGACATCTTTGTTTCCGAGCATTTTAGAGACAATGTATCTTTTTCCCTACTTGAATATGTTTATTGTAGGATATTGGTGCTGCGAGTAGCTCAGCAAAATTTTTGGGCAGACAGTTGTAATAAAAACTATATAAGCTTCAAGAACATCTGCCCAGAACGGGTTATATTTTGTGAACTTTGCCACAATTTCTGGACCATACTTACTCAAAAGAGGCCATTGACGAAAATTGCTGACTAAAATTCGTTTCCATTTATGGTTTAATCATTCAGTTCTACGGCTCCAGGATAATTTTATTTAGAGATGGAACATACATTTTCATCTCAGGAAGACCAATACCTCCATTCCATACACTTTTATCAGCTGTTTTTTCGACTAATTTTTGCTAGTTTTTTATTCCATACAAATTTATAACATTTTCTGGCACGTTTGAAAGAAAACATCTGGCAGGTCTGGTAAAAACAGCCATAAATGAGATATCAGTTTTGAAAGGATGATGGATTTCAATATAGCTATTGTGCCTAAAGGTGTAATCTGGTGTTTTACCCACATTCTAAACAAATGATTTCCGCCTGCCAGCTTTTCTGAATAGTTTTTTTCTATGCAATCTTTCAAGTAATTTGTAAACCATGTCCTAAGTATTCGAAATTTTTGTGGATTCCAAACAATTTTCAAATGCTCCATACAGTGATTTTGACTATTTTGTTAAGTTTCCTAACCAAACTGCGCTCGTTTTACTCAAATTCATATGAAGACCCAAGACCCTGTCAAATCTAAAAAGAACGTCAATGCAAATTTCAAATGATTTTTTATCCCCTGTCAGTAGAAATTCTGTGTCATTGGCATACAGAGACAGCTTATATTCAGTTTCATTTATTCTAATTCCTCAAATATTTTGATTTTCCCTAGTCATGTTGGCTAATATTTCAACACAAATCACGAATAAATAGGGAGAAATTGGGTCTCCTTGTCAACAGCCTGTTTTTAATATTGAACCAATCTGAAACCTGTCCTTAACAGTAATGCAAGACTTAATATTTTTATAGAAAATGCTTATTCATCTACAAACCTCCTTTTGGAAGCCAAACGCTTTAAGGACTTTAGACATGAATTCCCATGAAATCAAATCTAAGGCTTTTTCGAAGTCTATATTTAACAACAACCCGGGTAGATTATTTTTTGTCTAAATACGAAACAGTGTCAAATATCAATCTTCTGTTGTCGCCAATGTATCTATTTCTAATAAATCCAGTTTGATCTTCGTTTATGATTTTCAGCAACACACTTTGATCTATTTGCAAAGCAAGAAGATCCTATCTTGTAGATACATTCAACAGAGAAATAGGTCTCCAGTTTTTAACATACTGCCTAGGTTTATCACCCTTTGGAATACATGTAATGATTCCCTTTCTTTGTACACATGATAGTTCCCCTTTCTTAAAAATTGCATTTAATGCTCAAACAACAAATACACCCATCTGTTTCCAAAAGACTTTAAAAAATTCAGAAATAAAGCCATCAGAACTAGGGCTTTTATCATTTTTCATTATGTTTAAGACATATGTAGCTTCTTTTGAGGAGCAAGACACACATGCGCGCGACATGCGCACACACACTGGCATGGGAGAATGTGTGTGTGTGTGTGTGTATATATATATATATATATATATATATATGTATATATCAGAAAAAGGAAAAGAAAAAAAAAATAATAAAAGAATTCTTCTTCCCTTGTTCATGTTAGCTATAAATTAGGGGGGATGGGGGGTGAGAAAAAAGATGGAAAAGAAAAGGTGAAAGGGAGACAGACAGACAGACAGACAAAGAGAGGAGAGGGAACGACACAGAGAGAGAGCATTGCATTTATTATTCTGTGTGCAATACCCGCATGACAGTCCCTCAAACAGGTAGTCTTGCTCCTTCAAACAATATTTTTATGGCATTAATGCTAGACTTTCCCTGCTTCCCGTCTCCCCATACCCCCCCCCCCACACACACACACATGGCCCACAACTGCCCCCCACCCCACACCCTTCATTTTACCAATTAAGAGGTGTCCATTAGAACACCACAAACATGGTCCAGATAGCACTTTTCTTCTATGCACATGAATGAAAAGAGATTTTAAAAAAAAACAAAAAACAAAAAAAGCCAGTCATCTTTCATCAATACAGATTTACATCAAACCAGAGAATCCACCCCTAGTACTAAGGATCTAGTGTTCCATGGAAAAAGAAAAGAGAGAGAGACTGGGAGATACAGAAAGAATGAGAGGGAGAGACAAGAAGACAGACGGCAATAGAGAGGAACATGAGAGAGAGAGAAAGAAAGAGAGAGAAAGACTGGGAGATTCAGAGAGACTAAGAGGGAGAGACAGACAGGCAGATATTGATAACACTTGACTGGGTCTTTTTCAGACAAACTATAATTTGAGGATTGGTGATAAAGACCGAAACAAAAAGGGGGGTCAAAAAGAAAAAACAAAACAATGCACAACGTTTCGACTCTTAGAGTCTTTTTCAAGTGACATGAAACGACAGTACACGCAAATTTGCTGTGCTAATGACGTAAAGAATGGGGAGGACGCAGATAAAACAACAAAGACGTCACAATAATTTTGACGTGACAAGAACTCAAAACACACACACACACACACATAAAATAAATAAAATAAAATAAAATAAAATAAAATAAAAATAAATAAATAAATAAATCTGTCAGGCCGAAGTTTTGTGGCCAATGCAGTCATAAGATAGTCACGTGACGCCCACCCTACTTCCGCCTACGGAAGATGCCGAAGTTCGTGTACTGTACGTCATTCAATGAGGCCTGCGCGCAAGGCAAACCCCCAGGGAACTTTGGCGCGAGGGGAAGGTAGGGCGGGCATTAGAGTCTGACATGGTAAGTATACTTAGCCAAACAGGGAGTATAACACAAACTCCCCATTTTGGCGTCGTATACTATACCATGTCAGACCATAGCAGAAATTTAAAGGAATAGGAGGAGGGCCGAGCGCCCTAATAATGGTTCCTGGGGTAGACCGATATGGCTGCATTGGCCGCCACAAATGAAATCCCTTTAGAACCATCAGCCCTGGTCATGCGGATGTCCCTTAAATAAAAGTTTATGAAAGGGTTCTCCGAACGCCAGTAGGCTGCCTCTAGGAGATGGCGCACGGGACAGAGTGCTGGAACGCTGAGGACGTGGCCAGCGCTCTGACCTCATGGGCTCGGGGTGAAAGGGCTGGGAGGTCTTTGTACGCCTGGGCATAGGCAGATCTGATAGTATTGGAGAGCCACCTAGAGATAGTGCCCGCCGATATGTCCTTCTTGTTGTTGGGGTTGATGGAGATAGAAGGCGTCTCTGCGAGGAACGCCTGGGGCGGGAACGCTCCCAGTAGTATCTGAGGCACCTAGAGGGGCACAGGTCCATGTCCCCACCCCGCTCGCTGCCTAAGATATCCGCTAGAGAGCGGATCAGAAGGGAAGGAGAGGCGTGCCCGGTTCCTGGTTCTTCGCTAAGAACTCAGGTAGGAACTTAAGTGAGACCGAGCGTCTCTCTGTGAAAGGCGATGTCCCGAGGGTCCCCGCTGAGGGCATGAATCTCACTTCGCCTTCTGGCTGAGGCCAGGGAGAGAAGGAAAGGGTGGTCTTGAAGGAGAGGAGGTCAAAGGGAATGGAGCGGAGGGGCTCGAAAGGGGGTTTTCTGAGGGCGCCTAATACCAGAAAGAGGTCCCACAAGGGGGGCGCCTAGGGGACTGAGCTTCCCGTAGGGCAACCCCCCGAGATAGTTCTCTGAGGAGAAAGTCATTGTCGAAAGATGGGCCGCCGAGCTGTCGGATGGTGGTGCATACGGCCGATCGGTAGCCCCGAATGGAACTAGCCGAGAGTTTTTAAAGAGGATGAAAGGTGGGATAGGAAATTGCCCTAACTGGATGTTGGAGGGGTGTAGGTAGGGGACCGAGTTAGCCGTGCACCACGTGACCCATCTCTCCCATCGGTAATTATAGAGGGACTCTGTGCTAGACCTACTGAGGCCGAGGCCAAGTCTCGTAGTCCCTGCGATGCTCCCGCTTCTGTCAGGGTCTCTAGGACAGACCGGGGTCTGTCGGCGGGGGCGGCGGGGACCGGTGGTCGCAATTTGGCTGGCATAGAAGCCAAGCGTGTAGGCGAAGCATCTGGGGATTGGAGTGAGGGAGGCCCGAGCGAGGTTGTCTGAGCAAGTCCCACCGAGGGGCTAGCTGGAGAGGGGGAACGTGAGTTAGGGACCTGAGGTCCGGGAACCACGACTAAGTCGGCCACCACGGGGGTTATGAGGATGAGTTTGGGTCTCTCCAGCTGGCCTTCCTGATCACTTTGTGAAGTATGGGGAAGGGGGGGAAGGCGTAGGCGATGAGTCCCGTCCAGGGGAGAGGAGAGCGCATCGACCGCGTACGCTCGGGGGTCCGGGACTGGAGAGACATACTGGGGAGTCGATGGTTGAACCATGTCGCAAATAGGTCGACCATGGGCTTGAACCAGTGGTCCCAGACAGAGGTTAGTGTCAGCTTGTTCAGGGTCCACTCTGTGTGTGCAGAAGGGTCCCTGACCGGCTGAGAGTGTCTGCCCAGATGTTGCGTGTCCCCGCTATGTGTCTCGCACGGAGGGTGGTTCCCCGTGCGTGGCACCAGCGAAGGAGGGCCTCTGTCCGTAGAGAGAGGCAGATGGCGGGGGGCAAAGGACGCCGCCTGCTTGCGTTCCTCGAGCGAGAGAGAAATAGCCGAGGTGGAGTACTCGCCAAAGAGCGAGTGGTCCTGGGCCCGAACACATCGTAGGGATGCCCCGAGTGCCGGGGAGAGTGAGGAGCGTGCAAGCACCGCGTCTCTAGCCACTAGCAGACAATTAAAATGGCTTGTTGCTGCTGCGCTGTCCGCCGCAGCCGACAAGTGATGCGATATCCTGTTAACTAGGTGTCGCAAGAAGGGATCGCTGAATAAGCGAGGTTCGTCCTGGTGTGGTTCGGAGTTTGTATCCGAAGGCCCTGGGACGGCGCCGTCATCCCCAGGCCAGAGTACCTCCGCCCTCTGCAAGAGCATGCTAAGGTAGGCATGCCCTGCAGTGGTGTGTAAGATGCCCATCCGGGCTACTCGGTCCCAGTCCTTTAACGCTTTAAAGGAGATAGTGGCCAAAGTAGGGGGGGCCCGGTTGGGTATCAGGCGACAATCCGATTGGGAGATGGCCCACTCCCTGGTAGCCGGATTGTCGGCAAAGAGGGAGGTAACAGGGTGCTTCCTGCGGGTCCCAAGTAGGGCGCCGAAGGGGGCCGCATTGGGTGCCGGTGGAAGGTCTTGACCCGGCGTGGGGACGGCGTCTGCACACCCTGGCGCGTTTCGCCGGACTCTCCCACAGCGACGTGAGTGACTGAGGTGCGACAATCCTGAGTCTTGAGTGTTTGGGCTGGGGGCGGCCCAACGATCTCAGGGAAGGCCAAAATATCGGCAGAGGGAGGGGCGTCCCTCCTCGACACCAAGTCCGGTCGAAACCGTTCAATGGTGTTGATGTCATAAAGTGATGAGAAGAGGTCCTCATCGTTGTCCTCCTCAGGCTGTGGGGAGTCTAGTTCCTGGGAAGGGAGGTCTTCCTCAGGGGGCATCTGCGCGGGTGCGCGAGGGGTCCCGCCCTGGTAGGGTGGTGGGGGGGGGGGGGGGGGAGGGCGGGACCCTCGTGGCTCTATGCTCGGCAGACGGGCTAGGGTGGGAGAGCCCGGACTGCCGATCGGACAGCGCCCGAGGTGGGAGACCCAGGTCGACCCAAGTCTGCGAGGTTGGGTGCCACAATAGTTGTTCAGGTTGGGTGTGTGTATTGAGCCACTGTCCCTCCCTCGGGGGCATAGAGCCACTGGTCCCCGGGGAGATAAGCGGGCTGTGGCGGCCCAGAGTACTGTGCAGGGACTCGCCGGGGACCGGGGTAACCTGGGGCAGCAGGGGGGGAATAGTAATCGACCATGGTATGTGTCCCCCCCCCGGGAGCGTGCCGGGCCCCAGAGGAATAGGGCAGGTTACCCGTGGTCCCGCTGGTAGATCCTCCCCCCGGAGGAACGGGACCGAGGACGTTGCCCAAGTGGGGGGCCGAGTAGGTCGGACCCCCAACGTCCTGAACCCCTAGGGGAACCTGCGACGGGGCGAGCGGGGTTGGTCGGCCGTCTTTGTGTATGTTCACAACCGGTGGATGCACTCGGTGTTCCCATACGCCCAGAGTTATGGACATGTGCATGGTCGTGCCAAGACGTGGCCATAACACTGCATCCGGAGATAACGGGACGCTCCTCGTGCAGGGGTGTTGGCTGCACCTGTGCACGGAGGGGGGAGAGCGTCGTGAGACGGCGAGTCCAGATGGGGGGAAGAAGTGGACCCGCGCGTCTCATAAATGCGAGTGACGGTGGGGGTTCCAGCCCAAGGCCGTCACCCGTGCCTGTCCGCGGGCCCGGCAAAGGTCCCCGGGGGCCGGGGGTCGCGTGACTCGGCATAGTAAGGGGATGAGTGAGTAAGCGCAGGAAAGCTAGAAGGCAGGGTGGCTGGGGCGAAGCGGACTCCCGCTGGGATGTTTTGGCTAGGGGGGTCCCTTAAGTGGGGCCTTGCCCTTAGATTTCCTGGGCAGGTCGAAGGAAAGGCACTTAGAAATAGCCGCCGGTTGCCTTTTAGCTTTCGAACGCAACGGTCGTGCGTCCGTCGTCGGGTAGAGGAGGAGATTCCCGCGTCCCCTCCGCGGGAGGGTCGTCGTCTCCGTCTACCGCGGCCGTCCGTTCTCCCAAGGAGAGAACGGTTCGCTCGGGGTTGGAACCAACTCGTGGGTCCTCCGGGAATGTGAGCGAACCCTGCACGTCAGAGTTGTTGCTCGACCCAGCCGAGTCCTTCACCATATTGGGCGATGGCGCCGAGCGAAACCGGGCACACGATCGTAAGCGAGAGACACGACGGTCGATCGAGGGGATAACTAGGTCAATCGATCGACCGTGCGCACACAATAAAAAAAAAAAGTGAACAACGCACACAATGGAAAATAAAGGTAAAAGTCCCGTACAGGGACACAAAGCGCAGCAGAAATGGCGAAACTGTGCGCGAGAAGCGACCGTGGCGTGGGCCCAAAGTGCTGAGTAACGCCACGTGTAAAATACAAGGACGACGGTCGATCGCGATCGTTAAGGACACGAAGGCGAGCGAGAATTTGTGGCAATTGAGTGAAAAGGGGCAAACGAAATGAAGGAAGTAAATTCTGGACGAAAAAACCCACGTAAAATACTGTGGGTTAGAAGTTGGCACAAAAGGGGGAGACCGGCGCAAACAAGATGGCGACGAGACTGGCTCACGATCGTCGCACAGGAGGTTGTGGAATCGTGGTATAAATGACGGCGAGGGAAGAAAACGGAATTTAGTGGCGACTGGAAGGCAAGGCCGATGGATAAAAGGAGGCACCGAACCAGCGATGAACGCGGCGATGGAAAATGCCAATCAATCTGAACCGGTTACGCGGAATGCAAGAACCGGGAGCACAATCGCGAGAATAATTCCGAAAATAAAGGTTAGAATGCTAGCCCCACCGATAACCTCACACGTCAAGATACTCTGAGGGAAGCACAAGCCACAAATAAATGAGTTCAGAATGCGAACACAGCAATCTTTACACAAAGGCAAAGTATAGGCGAGACAGAGCACAAGACTTATCTTGCTTGGGTGACAGGCCGAAGAAGAATGACGTACAGTACACGAACTTCGGCATCTTCCGTAGGCGGAAGTAGGGTGGGCGTCACGTGACTATCTTATGACTGCATTGGCCACAAAACTTCGGCCTGACAGAGCTGACTGACAGCCGTTTAATGAGACAGGCAGATAGTTCCAGAGGCGAACACAAGAGAGAGAGAGAGAGAGAGAGGGGGGGGGGGGTGTTGAAGTGGGGAGACACCACTGTAACATTACATGTGCATATACCCATAAGGAAAATCCATAATCCTTTCAAAAGTTTCTCCTATCCATTCTGCAAACAATGTGTTTTATGACACTGACATAGAGCTTTCTTTCTTTTTTTTTTCCCTAACAATTTTATCAACTCTAGAATCAGCAGATGATAATGATACAACTGCTTTCTTTCTTAACTCTTTCATCCCTACAACCTGTTTTTCTGGTTTGTAGAAATCCTACCCTTCCTTCCTGTGGCCCCGAAAACCCTGCAGTACAAAATTCCTCCTTTCCTTCCAGCAGCCCGGAAAATCAGTTCTCGCGGTAAGCACTTTGAACTTCGCCTGCGTCGTGTCATCGGTACATGTCACGACCGGGTCACTCGCGCGGCAGTGTTTATGAATGGAATGGATGCCAGAGATGGCCCCTACAGTGTGGGAAAGTGGTCGCCACTCTATTCTGGCCGGTTTGGTACTGTATACATGGCAGTTCTCATTTACACTTCTTTTCTTCTCTAAATCCAGGAATGAAGGGAACACACGTATCATAAGGATCTAGGAACAAGAGGAAGTAATAGAAATGTAGGAATGAAAGAGTTAACAGTTCCACCCCCACCCCAACAAATGAAAAGCTTCCATTCAAATACAATATCTGTGACGTCAACCACTATTCCCTTCAATTCGTCTGAAAAGTCATTTGTAGCATTGCAAATATACAATTCAATTTAAGAGGATAATGAACATTTAAATATTCCATGAAAAACAGAGAGAGAGAGGTGGGAGCGAGGGAGGGTGGAACGGAGAGGGGGGGGGGAGTGGAGGGAGACACAGAGAGAGAGGAGAGAGACAGACAGTCATATAGGCGAACAGGCAGACAGACAGCTAGACAGACATAGAGGCAGACAGAGGAACAACATTCTGACACCATTCTGATATTATATATACACATCTTTTATAACAATATTTTCCCTTGAAAGATGGTTATGTCCATTCTATAAACAAGTTTTACAAAACATAGCTAAATAAATAAACAAATAAAGGAAAACAAAAAAGGGAAAAAGATCAGTCACATCTCCCGCTTTAAACATGAACAGTCACTTTGGCATTGCAAATTTGTATCGACTAGATAATAAACGCATAATTGTTATATGCAATATAGGCTCCGTTCGTCCTTCAATATCAACCAAATCCTTTTGTCTTCAGCAAAAGTCACTCCCCTCCCCCTGCATGTGAACATGTCCAAAGTGAACAACATCAGTACATCATTGATGTTTTCAAAAGGACATCAATCATAAAACATAACCAATTCAAAATGTAACCAAAGTGATCACTATTACTACCATCCTACTACAATACCACGAATATGAATATCAATGTCAGCAAAATGAAAACCGCATTGATGTTAACATTAACGCTAATAACTGTAGTGGTGTCAATAACCAATGGTACTCTGATAGTAACAAGCTTATGTTTAGGGTACATGATATGAATACAGTGAATACAATAAATACCATGCCATCAAACCAAACTTACACTCTTGTCTGAAAAAGCTCTAGCAGTGGTGGGAAGAAAAAGAAAAACAAAAAGGCGGAAGGGGAAGAGGGGTGCCAGAAAGATGATTCTACAATTGTTATTAACACACACACACACAAACACACACACACACATAGAGGTGCGAGCCTTCACACATATATAAATGATATTCAGATAGTATGGAGAATAAATCATAAACAAACAAATAATTCAAGAATAAAATAATGTTTAAAAAAACACACCGCTTTCCTGTTGGACGACCATGCAGAGAGAGTTGCTAAGTGTCTATTTGCTTTCATTAAGAAATTATAGTTAGCCTTTATCAAGTCCTCAGATACAGATACTCAGGTTCGCTTTAGTTTCCTTCAGTTCTCCAGCACACACCCCTTCTGACGGTGATCTACCGGTGTCAGGTCGACCTGAGCGCTGCGCCATCTTGATGTCCTCAGCAGATACAGGAACCCCGACTCGGCTGGTGAAGACCTCTGTGCAGTTTTTGACACAGTCCCACAGTCTCCACCTTTCCCTGTGGCTCCTCCTTCACACCATGGACCCAAACATTCCACAGACGTCCGTGTTGTTCCATGTTGTTTCAACTATGCTTTTGTTCAGTTCTTTGTTTTTGTTGAACCAACTGCTGCCATAAATCTTCATTTTCTTCTTTTAGACTATTCATTTGAACATGTAGCTTGTCTCCGTCAATCTTGAGTTCCAACACAACACCCTCCAGCATATACACCCTTTCCATCAATTTCGCATTTCGTTCATCAATGTCCAACTGTATTTGTTTGATATCTTCCTGAGCTGAAGTTACAGTGCGAGTTTGCTGTTTACTTCTTCTCATTTTTCCTGCACAGACATGTTCATCTTCTCACTAGCACTATGTTTACTTGATTTTCCCTGTGCAGTTTGAATTTGCTTTACTTTCGGGTTTCTGGACTTCTGGAAGTATCAGTACCTGAAGAGGAGCTGGAACCTTTTCCCCTGGACTGCCTCTTCACAAAGTGTTCAGTGACAGGCGTGCTCATACTGGAGTCCCTTCCACACAAAATTCTGCATTTCTTAAGATATTATCTCCACATAGCACATCACAGAGGTCACACACAAGGTGCTGCACCCCTCACTCGCTGGTCAAACAAGTTCAGTTGTGAGCATACTCCATTGTGAACTGGTGACCGGTTGAGAAAGCGGACTGAAGAAAAAACATGTCTGCTCAGCTCAACGAGCGGAAGTCCCAAACACACAAAATTACCAAATGTAACTTCTTCTTCAGTTTCTTTTTTGTGGACACAGACATCATTCCAAGTCACCACAAAGGTGAACTACTACATGCAGACTATGGAAATGAAGAACAAACACTTGTCAGTTTACATCAGGTGCTTGGAACTTTATTCATTTTTAGGAAAAAAAAAACAAACTGTGCATTATCAAACATGAAAGTTTTCTGAAACCATGAATGAAGAGAAAAGAAACACTGAGTAAACGTCACAACAAAAGGACTAGACCTGTATCTATGTTGTAGGGGTTACAAACATTTTCAGGTTTATATCACTATCATCAAAAATATGGGAGGGGCAGGATAGCAATCTCCTGTACTAGGATTCAATTTTTGATGGCTTTTTCGAGATGAATGATGAAATGGCTTTCATAAGTCTTTAAAGAGTTATTGTTCAACCCCCACCCCACCCCCAATTATTTTTCTTCCTTGCATCACATTTGGGTATTTCTTCCAGTCTTTGTTTATTCTGTGGACCATTCATAAAAAAAAAAAAAAAAAAAAAAAAAATGATGCTTCTCAAGTACATTATCAGCTGCAGAAGATGAAGGCCTTTGGCATGTGTAATCACTGTCAGACTGTTTGTTCAGCTGGAAATCCCCATTTCTGAATGGCTTCCTGCATGTCTAGTGACCCACAAGAAAAGCTTGTGCAGTTAATTTAGGAAAGACAAAAACTGTCCCTGAGCGCAATAAAAAAAAAGACTAGAGACTGTCCCTGAGCACAATAAAGAAAAAAAAAATATCTTAATAAAAACAAATCTTAATAAGTATATGTATTTTTCTTCAGCATCTACAACAGATGATAAAATACCAAATCAAAGCAACAACAAAAAATCTTAATGGAAAGTCTGTTGACATGAACAAAAGTGAAGACTGTTACTTCAAAAGGGTGAATGGTGGGGAAGTATCCTCTATCTTCCACTGCATGCCACAGGGCCATAATGAAACTTGACCACTGAAAAAATAGCTCTAAAATGTATGAAACAAGTCTGTAGTTATAAGGCAAATGGGGCTGCGACAATAGATTTAGTAAAGTGTATCGGTCCTGTAACAATAAATCAAATGAATCCCTCTGATTAAGAAACACTATCAGGATCCATTCTTTTCGAAGATCATAAGGCACACCACAGACGCATTCCCATTAGCTGCACATCTGATCATCCCTGCCTCATTAACAACAGCAAGAAACTTTAATTAAAATAACTATTTCAGGCAGCCTTAAAGCATGCAGGATACATCCATTAATTCCTCAGCCTTTTCAGTTTAAGCAGCATAAAAAGTGAGACTATCCACATATTGCAGACCATATATTCAATGAAAATACTGCGATGCAAGCTTCTAAAGCCAATACAACTATCATTTCACCAACTAGATTACTAATGGCGTGTGGTTTACATCCTCCCCTCCCACTCCCTTCCTCCTCCCCCACCTTCCCCTCACCTTCTCTCCTCCCCCCCCCCCCTCCCCTCCCCCTTAAAATAGCATTATTCATTTTGAAATAAAAAGCACTTCTCTCACAGGAAAAAAATGCATATATTCACACTGTAAGCTAACAAATTACTAATATTGTAATGAATAATATCGTACAGTGGTGTTCACTGACGTGATTTCGTCCCCCTTTAAAGCTCAACACACTGAGCACCTTCTGGTCAGATTAAAAACATATCTAACTATTTATGAAACTTAGCAGAAAAAAATCAGCTTATCACAATCTAATTCTGCATATAACATTCAAAACACGTGAAGTAAAATTCATTTGGAAAATGTATAGAAAAAAAAGAAAAAAAAAGGAGAAAGTAATAAAACAATAGCAACATCTCCTACCCCACCACACTTTACCTCTCACCCTTCCCTCCTGCTCCTCCTCTCCATGCAGTCTGAAAACTGGCAGAGTATTTCAGCCATGATGCCAGTGGCAAATGAAGTAATATGTTGATCATCATCATCATCACCCTGAAAACGTGCACACCCTGAACCATCAACGGTGAGAACAAAAACAGCGACAACAAAAGAAGCACCAGTGATACATGTAATCAACACTGTACAGGGATTGTTTTCAAAGCCTCCACAAAGGAGTTTAACTAGAGCTATAATTGGTGCACATTTGCACTTGCCTTTCAGAAGGTCATATGCAGACTGTAATGTTTGTGTGGTCATAACAAGCTATTATGTTTTCAGCAGTCAAAGTGTTCACCTGCTGCTATTGCCCCAGCAGTGTGCCGTTTCATCAAGATGATCTGCCTGAGCACAAGACAACTGTTCATGACTAGGGGTCTGAACTCCTCAACCTCCCGCCATATTGTCCAAATTGGGGGTCCCTGTGACTACCACCTCTTTCCAGTTCTGAAAAGCACATGGCAGGAAGACATGTTGCATGTGATGGCGATATCATGGCTGTGACAGAGGCATTCCTGAGTAGGCAAGATACAACCTTTTTCACAAGGGGTCCAAGTGTTGTAGCGCCATCATGGAAAGCACGCTGAGTTGGAAGGCATGTATGTTGAAATAGAACAGGTGAAAAATTTCTAGTGACACTTGCACATAAAGGCTATCAGGTTTTGAATCAACTTTCATATAATTTACACCCTGAACACACATTAAACAAACAAAAAACTCATCCCCCGAAAAAACAAACATACAATGGTATGCATTTATGCATCAACAACAAAAAAGTCAAAGAAATAGTTCTGATGTGAATATCTATCCTTAATTCCTATGAACTACACTTGTTTTCTAAGCAGCAGTATTCATTATACGGGAAGAGTTTTATGTAAATCTTCATGAAATAATCATAATGGAGCCGTAGTATGCATAAACTTATTGCACTGATCCTATCTGAAATAGTATCAGGATAATCTGCTGACCTGATGAATTATTGATGTGCACAGCAATATACAGCACTCTGTCCTACAAATTACAGTTCATGTGCACAAGCAATATACAGCACACATTACTCAGTCCACACAGCACTCACTTAACAGTCTGGAATGCAAAGTTAATGAACAAAGCAAACATGTTAAAAAAAAAAAACTTTGCCCCCCCCCCCCCCCCCCCGATATCAAATAAAAAAAATTTGAAGGGCACTGGGTGGGGGGGGGGGGGGGGGGGGGAGTAGAGACCTGTGCATGGATCCCGGATCTGCCTTTTCATCCGGATCTGCACCTAAATTCAATGGCTCCATTCATGGGCCATGTTCTATCTTTCCATGAAATTTTGAAAAACTTAATAAACGTTTTGCATTTTTCTCTTTTTTCTTGATGGATGGCAGGAAGAGCTAGAACCACCCTTTGATCTGTATAAACACCAAAATCTAATGTTTTCCTCCTTGGGTCATATTATATGTTTTCAAACAGTGTCATTAAAATTGGTTCTGCAATTTGTATATAATGATTTTTTTTTTCATAGACAGACAAAGGAAGTGAACAACAGACACCTGAAAACCTTATCATTTCAGCAGAAGTAAAAAACGTTTTCATGTTTAGCAAATTTGGTGATTTCCCAGGTGAATCTGACAGATGAAGGAATCTTACTTAAGTACTGTGCCCATCATGATTCTTTGTAAAACCCTGCATTCCAAACTTTTCTTTACCTTTACCAAGATGGGGTACACTAAGTGAGAAGTGCAGCCACTTTGAGATTCAGGCTGTTGGAATGCTACAAAAGGAGGAACATTGTAAACTCAGTCACTGTGGAACTGGATTGATTTGGGATGCATCATTTTCCAATCACAAGAAAACACAAGCTAAAGTAACATACCCAGGAAAGCAACTGTAAAACTGGAGAACAGGGTGTTAGTGTCATTGCCCTTCTATGGAGCTCAGACCTTTTGAAGTTGAGGAGCTCATTATGTTCAGTCAGTTTCTTCATTCCAATGTGACCCAAATGGGTTATAAAACAAAACAAAACAAAAAACCTCATTGCATTTGGAAAAGTGAGGGAAAAGTTTGGACTGAAATTATAACCTCAAGTTAAGTTTAACAGTTTTGAAGAAAGGATGGTTGGATGAACTGTACTGGGAACAATTGTAACTTGAATTGTATGTCAGGATTTTGGAAACTACACCACAGCAGTAGTATCCTCTGTTAATGGGTTGGTCGATTTTGAAATGAGTTGATGGATTGATCATTCACCACATCAGTCACAGACAGAATTATCTCTTCATTACAATTTGATGGATTAATCACCACATCAGTCACAGAGACAGAATTATCTCTTCATTACAATTTGATGGATTAATCACCACATCAGTCGCAGACAACATTATCATTTCATTACAGTTTCATTATTTACCATTTCAGTCACACAGAGAATTATCATTTTATTACAGTTTGACTTATTTTTTCAACAGACAGACAGAATAATCATTTCAATACATTTTCCTTTTTGTGCTCTCTAATCTCAATGCATTCCTTCCACACTGTTCGTCTTGCTCTCCGCAACACAGACACATACAGGTCTGTCTTGCTGCAGTCTCAGCACTGGCCGATGACAAGGAGCAATTGATTCATTGTTTGAAATTACAGTCTGTGGTCGTTGACAGGCAGCATCTAACATTAATGTTTGAAATTACAGTCTGTATCTCTGCCTTTCATTAATCTAAACTAAAACTGATGTCATCAAATAACACAGAAAGGTTTGTGAATAGAACCACTCTAACAGCTACTTTCTTTGGGTATTTCAGTCGCAGTTTTGTCAACTGGATAGCCCAAAGGCTGGGAGGAGCTCATCCCTATGGGATAGCATTACCAAGAAAATTATAAAACATTTGTTTTGTGAAACTTCCCCCACCCAGCAGAAGAGGCAGACTTCCTCTTAGCTACCCTTTTCTTCATGAGACGGGCTCAATGTTTGTCAGCTACATGGTATTAACATGTAAAAAAAAAAAAGAAAAAAAAAACAAAGAGGGCCTTCCCAAACAAATAAGAAAAACAGCAGCAGCTTTTCATTCCTCAAGAAAAGTTTTTTGTCAAAACCGTTATTAAATGCATGTTTCTGCAACGCCAACCAAATCCACTAGCTATGCGTTTCTTAAATGACCAAGCTCCCTACTATTATTATCCTAAGAGATCACAAATGACTATAATGTGTGATCTTTCACTCACATGCATTAAATAGGTTGGAAAAAAAAAGCCATAAAGTGGAATGAAGCACATCAAAAATATTTTTGATACATGGATATATCACAATTGAAAAACAAACAGAAAAACATTTAGCAACAAGTGTAGAGTTACAATCATAGCAACAAGTATAAAATCACTGATCTTTTTTCTTTTGACTGAAGTATCAGATAAAATCTATTTAACCATGGATAACAGACATCACTGGCTTTTTTACACTTATCATGAACACACACAGAAACTTCAAAATACCCTTTCAGACCTGTCATAAATAACTCTCTTATAAATCACACTTATGAAAATAGCTGGTAAGCATCTGCACATCCATTTAAAAATCTGGACCATTCTCTCACCACCCACAGCTGAAAATAAAATACAAGATGTAAAGCATATAAACGTACTACCAGTTTATCTTGAATACGCGTGTAAAAAAAAAAAGCGTCAAAATCAAACATGCCTCATAATGGGGGGGTCACAATCAAACATGCGTCATAATGGGGGAAAAAAGGTCACAATCAAACATGCGTCATAATGGGGAAAAAAGGTCACAATCAAACATCGTTAATGTATTTTGTTACTGGCCAAGTACTTCTGAGATATTCCATACAGAAGAAAAAAAACAATTTTCGGCTATTACAGCCATTAGTAATGGTTATTCTGGTAAAATAAAACATTGGGCATCATCCGTGACCCATAATGAATATACCTACAAATTTTCAGAAAGATGGCCCAGAACTTTTGTCTGGAGCGAGTGGAACACATTTTGACCATGGACAGACAGACAGACAGACACCCAGACAGCATTTGTTCATTCCGATTGTAAAGTACTCCCTGTTCTTTAAGAATGGGAGTACAAAAAGAATGAATGCAATGACCAAAAAAAATTTACTCATATAAACACTTTTCATCCATAAAAAGAAACTGCTGCTGCATTGCAAGACATACAGATAAAAAAAACAATAAGAAGAAAATAACATTGTGACAATTCATGTCTGATGCAATATGCAAGTAAGTTTGATAAAACTGAAGATGTCTCAAGACTGTGGCATTCTGAGATTAAGAAAAGCCTCCTCTGCAAGGCCTGGTAACATTTACTTCACAACAAACATGGATTGTTCTTGCTCTGATGGATGCAAGTTATCCTTCTTATTTGTTATTTATTCTTCACTGTCCCTACCTCATTTCAGATTTCCTGATAATAACATAACTGTCACTGACTACCAGCGTTTCTAGGTAGAGCTGACAGCTAGTGAGAATTATGGATTGGACTCAACAGAGAAACATAGTCTACATCTTAATCTTCTTTCATGTTTGCTCTATATATGCCATTGTATGTGGCTGAACTTTGTCAAATTGCTGTTGGCATCATAACAAAGGCACAGGAAAGGACATCAGCCCAGACGGGCTGACAGACAGCATTCTCTCAAATTCTTACTTCTATATATAGACAGACTGATAGACAGACAGACAAACAGACAGAAATGAAACTGCATATGGGAAAAAGTCACACAAGAGAACAAAAAGCTTTATAATTGTAATGGTTTCCACTCACTCTCACGACAGCCCTCACATCCCTGACAAGTTTGTGCACTTAAAGTATGTCAGAGTCATCAAGTTTCAACGAGAATGGTAACAATGCTCTGAAATGTGTTGGTACATGGTCCACTTATACTCAGACCATGAATACACCTGTGTACATTGCCCTTTTCCACTTGTGAATGATTCTTGTGGAATGCACATAAAATGTACCATTACACCATTTCATAAAATGATCAGTTAAAAATACACATCTACCAACTTTAAAACACACACACACACACACACACACACACATATATATATATATATGTGTTAAAATAGTATGGTAAAAGGAAGTTTTAAAATCAACAGATCTGTTTCGAGTGCTGGCTCTCCTCAGGATGGTTTTGGGTCGCCTACTGCCGGTTTCCCTACGTTTTTGTTTTTACTCGTCCATCATATGGAGGGTTGTACCATGTGATTTTGCTTTTCCTGCTGCTTTTTTTGTTTTTGTTCATGTTGTTATCTGGGTTGTATTGTAGTTTGAAGCTGTAACCACTTTTTTGCAATGCCTCTTGGTATTCTGCTGCTGCGTTGTTGAATACTCTTTCATTATGTGACAGATTAGATAATCTCTTGTTTATGCCATTGGGTATGGTTTTTAGTATAGATGGTGGGTGGTTGCTGTTGATGTTTACATAAATGGGAGTGTCATTAGGTTTCTTGTATGGTTTATATATGTAGTTGTTGAGGTCAAGTGTTATGTCTAAGTAGTTCACTACCTTTTTGTTTGCTTCGATGGTGATTTTTAAGTTATGGTTTTGGAAAATTTTGCATAGTTCTTTTTTCTTGTTTTCGATGGTTCTGGATTGTTGTTTAGCGCAGCGAGGCCGTCGTATAGTCCGACTTGCTTTCCGAGTTGTTTTTGGATGTTGGATAGCATGAACAGTCCGACCAGTTCGCATGTTTCGGCACCGTCATACGATCCCATGGTCACATCAAATGTTGAGTTTCTGTTCGTTTTCTTGATCCATGTTTTATTTCTGCTGTAAAGTTTTCTTGGTGTGGAGGGTCAGAAATGGAAATCATTTCTCCACACCAAGAAAACTTTACTACCAAGAGGCATTGCAAAAAGTGGTTACAACTACAAACTACAATACAACCCAGATAACAACATGAACAAAAACAAAAAAAAGCAGGAAAAGGAAAATCACATGGTACAACCCTCCATATGATGGACGAGTAAAAACAAACGTAGGGAAAGAATTTTTTTAAAATTCGGACAGCATCCTTCCCAAAAGCACACAAATTGTCCAAAATATTCAACAAGAACACCATCAAACTATCATATTCATGCATGCCTAACCTTAAAAATATAACTGATTCATCCCAACAAAATGAAAAGCAACACAGCAAAGAAGGGTGAAGAAAGGAAATCCTGCAATTGTACTACAAAAGAACAGTGTCCCTTAATTTAAGCAAAAAATGCCTCTATAACAACATTGTGTATCAAGCCACTGTGACATCAGAAAATGAAAAAGAAACATACATAGGGATCACTGAAAATCACTTCAAAACCAGATATGCAAACCATAAACAGTCATTCAACAAAGTAAAATACAAAAACCCAATAGAACTGAGCAAATATATTTGGAGACTTAAAGACAAAAAAAAATAAACTATAACATATCCTGGAAAATCATAAAAAGGGCATCACCATGCAATAACATTTCAAAAAGATGCAACTTGTTCAACAGAAAAATGGTTATACTATGCAATCCATACTTAGCAACCCTAAATACTAAAGTAGAAATAGTAAACAACTGCAGGCACAAATGGAAATCGTTGTCAGCAAACGCACCCTGAACTGTAAACAACCTGAAAAACCGAACAACACATGCAGCCAATCTGCACGTGCAAACAGTGACATTAGGCCATATAACACCGGCAGTAGGCGACCCAAAACCATCCTGAGGAGAGCCAGTGCTCGAAACAGATCTGTTGATTTTAAAACTTCCTTTTACCATACTATTTTAACAGATGTTGCTCCCCAAGGGGTTGAGCACTTTAAAAAAAAATATATATATATACATATATGGGTTACTCTCTGGACACTTATGGTACCTAATGTGCTGCATTACCCATCTCCAAGATTTGAAAAAAAATTGTGTATATTTTCATTTCCCATACCCTTTTCAATTGTAAATGCATCAAACAGAAAAATCCACAGAATTAAGTTTGTCTGTTCGTCGCTTTGAATTTTAGTATGGTTTCTGTTTGAAATGTGTATGATCTCTGACTACCAGTTTGTGAAACTGGAAAGCTGTTCTTGTAAATAGTATTATACAATATTCATAGGACAGTCCTTGGACACTCCTCTTTTTTCTTTTTTTCCTGTCCCATCTTCTGTGCCACCTCAGTGGCAGTGCATCCACACCGCTCATTTTGACTTCTTGTCCACAGCCACAGCATGGTCAGTCCCACCGCAGCCCCGGCACTGGCAATCCACAGGAACCAGTCAATGTCAAGTCGTCAACCCACCGCAGGAGACACTGCACTGCTGCCGAGTCACTTCAGTGGCGTTAAGTGGCAACTTTCTGATCCAGGATATGCAGGACACCACATACTAAGCTGCCTAATGACGACAATAATTGTGTAGTCACTGAGCCAGTGTGAGTGAGCACTCCCTCCAGAGAATGCCACCACGTCCATCCAGCAACAGCCCCCATGGACTCGCCGATATCCGTGACCAGGACGAAATCAAATCAAGGCCACAAACTTGGAGAGGACTTCGAAACTGAGGTCACCATGAGAACAGGGCATGAAGGGCCACAAAACTTTTTTAATGTTGATCGACGAGAATGAGGATGATGGAGATGATACTCTACGCTTACTTTCATAATATATCACGGCGTCAACCAGGCCCAAGAGGTACAGACAACTGCAGGGTTGGTCAGGGAATCTAAGCAACACTGTCAGAGACACATCCATTAGGTGAATAAAACTTGATTGTTTGGTCGCAGTCTTCACAAATGAGCCTGTAACAAACTCAACTCTGCGTAGGAGCCAGTTGGGGCAGAAAAATCCCACATGACTCTGATGGGAATCCAACCCATGACCTTCCAGCTGGGAGTCTGCGACGCTAATCACTTCACCACAGCGGCTGGCTCCTAGGGCACACCTGTTGGCATCTTCTGAAGGGAGAGTTCACTCACACTGGCTCTGCTACTAAGCAATTAATGTGATCAGTAGAGGGCTTAGAAGAAGATGTCCTATGTATGCTGGATCAGAACAGGCACCACTGAACACCACTAAAGCAACTTGGCAGCAGAGCATTGTCTCCTCTGATTGGCTGCCTCTTGATGACTTGACACTGACTGTGGATTGCTACTGCCAGGGCTGTGGCAGGATGGGTCAGGCTGTGGCTGTGGACAGGGGACCTGAATGAGCAGGATAAGCAACTGAAGTCACATGAAGATGAGGTGAGGTAGCAGCAAAAAAGAAAAAAAAAGTGCAGTAAAACCTTGTTTTCATAGAATGATTCTGTGCATAAATATCTGTAAATGTCAGTAGCCTTTAACCCAAAATGAAACAAAAGTTTGAAGATCTGTCAACAATTGCTTGCAGCATGTTTTTGTACTGGTATTTAGAAAATGATATAAAAAATCAGCAGTCACTGTCAGTAAAGTGTAAAAGAATCATTCATGAGTTTTGAAAATGATTGTCGTTTTTCTTGCTTTTAAAAAGCCCTATGAGAATCAGGTCTATGTTACAGTCATGCATGTTGTCAATGTGCTCTTTTATGGGGTGATCTTTTGATACACTATCAGACAGGTTCATAATCAAATAGAAGATGGCTTACATTGTGTTTATGTTCTGAACGCAAACATTCAGGTTTGAAATAAAGCTGAATAGTTTTTGCTTTCCAACATGAAATTTGCCACTATGGTCGGCTTTTAGAAAAAAAATGGAAAAAAAGAGCTTTAATTCTACTTGGCCAGGTGTGCACCCCGAGAGTTTGGATGCCTGAGCAAAAAGTTTAGAGACAGGGGAGCTTATCATGATCAAAGTCATGTCATTATTCTCTTAATCTCTCTAGCTAATGCCCCTTGAGCTCAAGACATTTCCTACGATGAATCCTTATCTACATTAGTCTCTGCACCTTTCCCCCAAGATGCAAGGAAGCAGGAGCGAGTCTTGGTGTTTGGACATATTTTCTTTTTCTAATAAAAAATCATTTTACTAGTAGGAAAATTCCTTTTACTCATACTTACCTATCTATTCTAGCTAATGCCAGATCATGGAATAGGGAAGAAGGTAAAAAAATGAAGCTTCACATGCAATACTCTGAGCGGTGTTTGGTGGACAAATACACTGGCAACCAGACACAGCACTGGGCTACCCCCTCAGAAGCACCATGCTTGTTACCCATAAAACAAGTACGCAAAGGTTATCCCTTCTTGGCCTAAGGGATAAATACAGAATACTCAGAGATACAGCAGCACAATTAATGAATTTAGTAACCACTCTCCCTCCATATTCACAGATTTCCTTTCTTCCCTTCTTTCTTTCTTTTTTGCTTTAAAAATTTTTTCTATTAGCTGGAATTAAGAAAGGAACATGGAAACAGACAAAACTACAGCCACAATGAACTGGATGAGTTGCATGACGTTTCGAGTCTGATCGCTAAAAGGTGTTTCTAGTTATATTTTGAATCTGTTTGTAACGATCTCTTCATCCACTTTTCTTCTGTTGGTTTCCACCAATCCAGTTCCTCTTTCCACAGTCTTTTTTTTTTTACCAGCAGCACAGTTCTCATGCCAGACCGGCATTCTTGGCATTCCATAGAAAATGGGAAGTCTGGTTCTGTAGCAGTGTCTGTGGATTGTCAAACTCGGCTATCTGACCAGCATCAAGTACCAGGATTCTGCAGACAGTCACACACAGTCAGGAAGTATCCTCTGATCAAAAACAAAGAGAAAGATCATTATGAAATTCTCATAAACTGTTTTTCAGCATGATTCACACTTCACAACAAGTCTTTAATTTTCTTGCGCTCATTACAAGGAGAGAAAAATTAGCTGACCTGAAATACAGACAGAAATCAAAGATTTATTTCCATCAATTATGACAGTAATTTTATACCTTAAGAACACAGATGAAAGGATGGTGAACACATGAACAAGACAGACAGGACAGGTAAAGTGTTAAGCAAATGTAAACTGTATGCATTCTTGTACACTTGTATAAACTTTAAAAGTGTGAATGTTCTGCACCTGGTGATGTTTTTTTTTTTTTCAAATCAGACATCTAGCCAGTGTAACTGAAGAATTCCTTCTCTTTTGCTCAGCGTTTTTCATTAACCCTGCCACAGCTTTCATCTTTTAGTTTTCCTTTTGGCAGAATCAACTGCACAAGCATCTTCACTTTATCTGTTCATGATGACACTTTCATGGAAAAAAGGGTTTACTTAAACAAGTTTGGTATGCGTATTCACCTTCAAATAATATTGCAAATCTAATCATGAAGAAATTTTAAATATCAATGTTAGTGCACCGCCAAAAAAAAAATGGACAAAAAAAAAGTGTTTTGTCTTGTGATTCATTTGTCCACGTTTCTTTTGCGGTGCGCTAACATTAATATTTAAAATTTGTTTAGATTTCTGCCTGCAGTCACCTCACTCTGCAACTGGATCTAATTATAAAGAGTTTGAGAGAGAGAGAGAGAGAGAAAGAGGGAGTGCGTACATATGCGTGTGTGTGTGTGCCTGTGTGTGTATAAGTGCTTGTGTATTTGTGTGATCTGAGTGTGTGTTTATGCCTGTGTGAGTGAGTTTGTGTTTGTATGTGTGTGTGTGCATGTGTATGCACATGAATCTGTGCATGTGTGCATGTGTGGTATGTGTGTGTTAGAAATCATTTCAGTGAAAATGGTCACAAAAATTAACATTACTATGAGCACAGGGCTAAAATGACAGTAAACAAATGTAAACAGTACTCTACCTCGTGTAGTCCATAATTGTGTTCAATCGGTGAGCAATAGTGAGCACAGTACAGTCAGCAAACTCTGTCCGAATGGTGCTCTGGATCAGGTCATCTGTCTCAAGGTCAACTGCTGCTGTTGCCTCGTCCAAAATCAACACTCTGGTTTTTCGCAGGAGAGCTCGCGCCAGACAAAGCAACTGACGCTGACCCACACTGAAATCGATCAAACATTCTTTTGAAAGCTAGTAAAGTACATTTTGCACTTTGTTCAATCTCTTCTATTCAGCTGGACTGCAGAAAAAGTGACACCAACACAACACACATGGATGGATGGGGGGTGGGGGGGGGGGGGGGGGCTTGAGGGGGGCATTAGGCATTAGCATGCTTGCTCACATACTCACACCCAAAGAGACTGGCAAGAAAGTGAGAACGAGAAGAAAATGAACAGTAATAATGATAGTAATAAACAGTATTCATAAAGCACAACGTTAGAGGAAAACGTCTAGCTGCCCTTTCATATACATTCACTCATTCAAAAGTTACCAACTTACAGCTCAACTCTTATTTTATGAAGTGAGAGGCAGGAGCACAGCTGGGAAGGCAAAAACTGATTTAAGAAACAAGTTTTGGGTTTCACTTTGGATTCTTCAAAAGTTTTTGACAGGTGTAGCAGAGAGCATGCGAGTGTCAGATTGTGGGGACAGCAGTGGCCAAGTAAGGTGGAAGAGAGCCATCAAAGAAACAGAAGACATGCATGAGAAGGATGTGCTAGCTTGTGTTGCATGCTCACACACACACACACACACACACACACACACACACACACACACACATCACAGGTACAAATGGAATTTTAAAAAATTCTGCCATAAGGTTATTCCATGGAAATGGCACAATGCCAAATACACACATCACATCTACTGACCATCCAGATAACCTCAACACTGACATCAAACAGACATGTCAACACAGTGACACACATCATGGGAAATGCACCACAGTACCAATAATGTCCAAACCATTTTCAGTCCTAAAATGCAAATCTGTCCATGTATACCATGGAAATGACCTCAAATTATCAAATGCCTGTATAGAATAACATGAATATAAACACAGTCATACCACTTTTCTGTCACATCAAAACATCATACTGTGCAAACCTTACATGTTTACTTAGACAGATACATCTATATCAGTATCAATTAAACTTCCAAAACAACAGATTAATGGTACTTTTCCAGACTGGTGTTTACCTATATAGATGTGTGTGTGTCGACACTTATTAACCTTCACAATCAATTAAAGACTTTCAAAATAACGGTATTTTTGAAGACTGGCAGATGACCAAGAGTGAATCATCTCAATCGTCATTGTAACTCCAGTGCTGTCTTTCATCCTTGAAGTTAAAATGCCTCTGACTGACTAGCCAGTGAGAATGGTGTGCATGACAGTGAGGAGACAACAATCAGCTGACCTCTGATGGCCATGAAAAAAAGACCCCTCAGATAGCATATTTTCTAGTCAACCAGAATGAACTCAAGTAAGCTGCTGTATTCAGCCTTCTGGCATTCTAACATGCACTAATGACACATTATGTATGCATTCACACATACACCTATACATACGTGCACATTAAAAAAAGACACAGTCACCTTCCATTTGATCACCTTGGCAATGCTATTGTCGGAATTTCTTGATAAATACACCCTATTACACAGCAACAGAAAAAAAAATCAAAGTTCAAAGTGATGTTTCAAACACTAATGAAATGAAAGGTGGATCATCTAACTGTTGAGAAACAAACAGGATAAGGAGGTCATCTGAGTTCAATCAATACTTAACTGAGTTCAATCAATACTTAACAAAGCAATTCATCTTTTGCCAAGCACAGAGAGAAATTAGATACATAATACTGATTACTGACAACAAGCAGAATCATTTTCTTTTTAAACACACAGAGAGACAAACCTGAGATTTTCTCCCCCTTCAGTACACTCAAACTGCAGACCAGCAGGAAGCCCCTGAACAAAAGTTTTCAGATGAGCATGCTCCAGAGCCTGCCACACGTCCTCATCACTGTGCTCGTCAAATGGATCCAGATTCATCCTCATCGTTCCAGAAAACACCACAGGGTCCTGAGGCAAACAAATATCTAAGGATAAATGTCACAAGATTCGGAGACAAACAAATGACAGTAAAAGATAAACACCAAGGGGGCCTGACATAAATAACATGAGAGACAAACAGTATAAAGTCTTGAGACAACCATGATGATGTCAAAAGATAAACACCACAGGGTTCTGAGACAAATGACATGAAAGGATACACAAAACAAACGTCTTGTGACAAATAACATCAAAAGATAAACACCACAGGGTTCTGAGACAAATGACATGAAAGGATACACAAAACAACGTCTTGTGACAAATAACATCAAAAGATAAACACCACAGGGTTCTGAGACAAATGACATGAAAGGATACACAAAACAACGTCTTGTGACAAATAACATCAAAAGATAAACACCACAGGGTTCTGAAACAATGGCATGAAAGGATACACAAAACAGCGTCTTGAGACAAATAACATCAAAAGATAAACACCAAAGAGTCCTGAGATGGACACACGACATCAAGACATAAACATCACACAGTCCTGAGACAACTGATATAAAAAGGTAAACACCACAGGGTCCACAAGTCAAATGACATCAGAAGACAAACACCACAGGTTCCTATGACAACAATGATATCAAATGATAAACACCAAAATAGTTCTGCAACAAAGAAATGATATCAAAAGATAAATAATACCAAAGGTGTTCCAATATTAAAAAGAGATAAACACAAATAGAGCCTGCGACAAACAAATGATCTCAAAAAGGGGTCCAGAGACATACGATATCAAGTGATAAAAACAAAAGGGTCTTGAATTAAATGATAGTAAAAGACAAACACCAGAGGGTCCTGTAAGAACAAACTTTATGGAAAGCTTGACAGCAGAAGATCTTCAGACAAGAAACTGCCCTCAGACAAGTGTTTTGGCCCTGAACTCCTAACACTCTTAGGGGCAAGGCCTGAGATGAACAAACGACATCAAAAGACAAAACACCAAAGGGTCCTGACAAACAAACAAATAATAAAAAGAGATAAACATCACAATGTCCAGTGGTCAACAATATTAGAAGACATCATCCTCCCAAAATGGAGTAAGCTGACCATGTGGTAAGACAATCAAGATGACCACCCAAGAGTTGTCATGATAAAGGCAGAAGAGATCATTAAGGAAAAAAAAGGCACAATTAAGCTGGACTAGGAGCACAGTTGAACAGATGTTCAACAAACTATTGCCAGACATGTGCCTCAGACACCGATGTGACCTGTACAGTAACTTCATCGACATGAAGAAAGTCTTTAATTTTGTGTGGCATGAAGGTTTGTGGTAGGTGACGAACAATTGTTACATGACAGCCTCATCCTAGAGTTTCAATACTCTTTAACCTTTAGCAGCCGTGTCACCCAGCAGTAGGTGACGGGATTTCTTTCCCTCAAGCCGCGTCACCCAAGGCTAGCTGAAGGACAGACAGTACATCCTGCCGTGTCATCCTCTATCGGGTGACTGGAACATAAAAAATTCCTACACTTTCCATAAAATGATCCAAGGGAAATAATCTCTTTAACTAGTCTCGGGGATGTCGTAGTGAGTTGTAGACCTTACTTTCAGTGCTCTATCGTGAACTTGGCTGACCCCAGCAGCTTTGAAACAAAGGGACTGACGGCACCAGGCTTTGCCGCTAAGCGCGCATGAAAAAATGTCGGTCAGACGAAGGGGTAGTAGCAAATTTCTCGCTCAACGAAGCGCTTGAAATCATATTACAAAGTGGATCTGGTGTTGTGGGGAGTGATAGAGAGATAGAAAACTATGAAAGAAAAGGGGAAAGTGAATTGTTTGAAGATGCAGCCATCCCTTCATCTTCTGATTAGGTGTTGTAAAGAACAAATAGAATGTAAACAAAGACTTTTTTTCACTTGTCAGACATGTTTTTCAACACACAGTCGTGTCTACACACTGAAAGTAAATGATTCGAAATTACTATGTTCGATCAGTCGAGTGTTCGTTCTTTCCTATGACACCTAACACAACACTGTCAGTTGTTGTCTAGCTACCGTAAAAATAAATTAAAAAGTAGTGAAATATGCGCGTTGGCAAGGACTGAGCGCCATGCGCGAGTGCAAGGCAGCAGGGAATTGTACCGTACACGCCGCTCTTGGCTAGATAGTATTAAGAGAGATGTAAACTGCGTAATTCTCAACAGTCATGTAGTCCTCTTTCAAACATCTGTCAATGCATATAAAGACATTCTCCTCCTCCAGTTGTCTTTTTTCCCTCCAATTCTTTTCCTTGCTGCCTAATACAGCCACACTCTGGCCCATCCTGTTTACGTCTCAGCACCAGAAATCTACAGAGAGCTATCAGATCACCATATGACCATCCAGTGTGCTGTTAACAAGTGATGTACGGGAAAGCCTGTTTCTTTTTAACACACGCAAGGTACAACCTACCAGCCCCACACTAACATTAATCACATAGTTGAGGAGTTCGACACTGCAGTAAATCCCACCAATAACAGTGTGTCTACAAGTCTGCTGACACCAACAGTTTTGGAAAAAAAGAAAAAAAAAAAAAAAAAAAAAAAAAAAAGCCCAGCCCTTTGACCCTTGATCCTCACTAACAAAGTAAAGGGATTAGAAATACCACTGCTGTATGGGGCAAACTGTATAAACCTGTCCTACATGAACAGATCATGTGCAAATCAGTAACTTCTCACCTGAGGAATAATGGTCAATTTGGACCGGAGGTCATGCAGGCCAATGTCGCTGATGTTGATGCCATCAATAGTGATTTCCCCTCCAGCAGCCTCAATGATGCGGAACAAAGCCAGAGTCAGGGAGGATTTACCTGCTCCCGTTCTCCAACAATGCCAATCTAAACACAGGCACATTAATATTGGCATGTAAAATATACAGTATAGAAAAAAAAATACAAAAAACACCAGAAAACTCTGAAACAGAAAGTCATAAACAAACATAAAGAAGGGAACAAAAAGACAGTGCCAATCTAAACACAGGCACATTAGTATTGGCATGTAAAATGTACAGTATAAAAAAATAATTATAATTAAAAAAAAAAAAACCAAGAAAACTCGGACACAGGGAAGTCATATACAAATAAAGAACAAAAAGACAGCAACTGTGCCCTATGGATCCTTTGAAAAAATTAAACAAAACAGAAAAAAAGGGAAAATCCATATTTAGTCAAACACCTGTAAACAGACGAAAACAGAGTTTATGTTGTGTTGTCTACAGTGTGATGATGCAGGGCAAGGTTAGTTTTAATATGGGAACCCATATCTGTGAGACACTAACAGCAAATTACTCTCTGGTTTTAAAATTTGGGGATGTTCAAGTTCTTGCTTCTGCTCTTCTTATTCAAAAGGCCTGATTATTTTGATCTTGCAGTATGACTTCTTTTTCTCACACCATCATTTAAAATTGCTCCCGACAAGCACTTGAACTTCAGACTCTTTGACTTGTTCGTAATTTTTGCAACTTTTGTGTTCCGTACTGTCTCTCTCTCAACTGTTCAGTTTTAAGTTTTGATCTGGGTTCACAAATACTCTATTCAGTTCTTCATAAAATTATATTTCAAAGTCATTCCTGCTTTTCCTAGCTTCCAGATTTACTGTCTTTGACCATAGCTCATGATCCATAATAGGAAGTGAAAGGGTCAACTATCTTCTTAGGAAGGCTCCAAACAACAGCAGAAATAAAAGTAGATGGGCACTCAGGAGACTGCAGACCTCTGTCAAACATTTCTTTTGATGCCGAATTCCATCTCGACAGCTTCCTGTCCGATGACTGAATAATTCGTTCTCATCCTCCCCTCCCCCAGGGGGGGGTGTGTGTGTGTGTGTGTGTGTGTGTGAGAATTACGTATTCAGTCAATAGAAATGTATATGTATATTCCACAGAATTTTTTCCATGTAATTTACAAGCTATATCACAATGTCTATGTCCACTTATTTCCCATGAACAGCAGAGAAACGGAGCTTGCAAGCCCGATTGTTTCCAGACCCATAATAGCATTGTTTATCATTCATTTCAAAATGCGGGATTGATAAAACCAGTTTTAATCAGAAAATGAATAAGGAACTATGATTACAAAGCAAAAAACACATATCTAAAAGCATAACACAAATCACTGAAATCTGAAACTGGCTTTGACCTTTCACATTATATGCATTTGTCTTACTGACTACCAAAAACAGCATAAACCTGGTCAAACCACAAAGGCATGTTCATCAGTACCCACAGATTTCACTTTTGGGCAGACAACTGTGGAATGAAACAGAAGAGCTACCTTTTCCCCTGGTTTAACAGAACAGTTGATGCCTCGAAGAAGCACAAGATCCAGGCCCTCTCTCGTAACGAGTCTGATAGTTGTTGAACTGGATCACTCCTTGCTGGGGCCATGACGCCTCAGGTTTCTTCTCTGGAATGTCCCATTCAGCCTGGCACAAAGGAACAAACATTTTGCTTCAGCTGTTTGTCTGCCATGTCATCATCACCAATAAAGGTAACGCACTTGCATCAAATCTGTGAACATCCCACAGTAAATATTCTTGAAGTTTTGCACAAACTATTCTATATATGAGACTGTATTAAGTTTCAAGATGAGAGATAAGAGAGAGAGAGAGAGAGAGAGAGAGAGAGAGAGAGAACACTCTCTATCACACACACAATCTTTCTTAAAACCTTTACCATAAGACATTACAGCAATGCAGAAAACTTTTTTTTTCATTAATACTTTTCCTGACGGGTGTGGCAGAGCAACGTCACTTCCCTGCAGGCGCATGCACTGCACGTACTTACAACCATTGCAGATGTGCAATTTTCGCACTTTTTTAAATTTCATTTTACATCTCCTAATATAAACCTAATAAGCAATTGTTATATATCAACGGAAAGGGGTAAAGCACGAACCTTGTAATGAGCATAGAATTAAATACGTTTTGGGTAAAATAGCAACGCTACTGTTACAGAAGCAACATAAGCAAAACGTAGGAGAACACAATCTTGTTTACATCTGTTTGGTTAGTATGACAACAGCAAATGAGGAAGAAAAGGGGCATAAAACTTTGCTCTTACTTTGAACAGATGCAGAGAAAGCCTGAGGTAGTCAGTATGTGTTATTTGAGGAAATTAAGTCACTGCACACAGTACACACTTTTCACTGTTTTGGCTTCAGATGATAAGACATATACAACTATTAAATACACAGTGCAAATAAATCAAGCTCTGATTCTTTTCGATAAACTTGTACACCTTTACCCCCCTCATTTTTCTTAACTACTTTGCTGAACCAGTTCTAAAACCACATGTTATTCTCCTTCTGCCTGATATATTGGTGAAGCAGGAAATTTCATACGTGCCTTCCCAGTGCCAGACGGATCTATTTGTTCGGATTACTCTGGGGTCACAAAGGTCATCGCTAGTGCATGTAAACTTACCCTTCCAGTGGCTAGAACCCTCTTCTAAATATTTATGGCAGCTGTGTCCCCTAGACGGTAGATGAGAGAACATGGGAATTTTTTTTATAGTTGTGTCATCACGGAGGCACGTCACATCCGGGCAGTACAGCAGTGCTGCCGTCATCAAGGGACGGTTCGTCGTGAATGGGTCGACTGAGTTGCCGTCACAATTGCACAGCCCGTCGTGAAAAAGGTTAAAACGTCTCTCAACAGTCCAACTCCAACATGTTCAACATCATTGTCTGGCCTCCCTTGACATACCTCTGTGGAGGTCTCGGTGTACTCTTTCACTCTTTCCAGGCCACACAAATTGGTCTCCAGTTCACATGTCATGAGCACCATCCAGTTCAGTGTTTGTGTCACCTGCAAACCGCAGCATGCTATATAGCATTGTCCCCATACATGACAGAGACAGAACTTTAAAAAAAGTTAATTTTTTTTTATTACTGGAAGACAATGGGAAAAAAAAAAACACAAACAAAAACAAACAGATGGGGGGGGGGGGGGGGGGTGCACAGAAGTTGACATATCAAATTTAGCCATAGAAGTTCCCAAAAGATGGAGTATGGCTGCCTTAACTGCGGGATAAAAAACGGTCATACACGCATAACTCGGCTCCCTATAACACTTGCCTGTCCATATAGGGAGTGTGTACCCAGGAGTATCAGCCTGCATACACAGAAGAAGAAGAAGATGAAGAGCCATAGAAGTTTTGCACTGAGTTTTTTAATTTCCATTAAATGCCCATAGGAAGCTCATTACCTGCATAATTTCAAATTTGACAAGAGAAAGATCAGGATCTGTGAACCCAAATCAAAACTTAAAAGGGGTAACATTTCAAAACAAAGCTTACCAATCAATGTTATTTATGACAAAGATATAAAGGGAAGGACATTCTGGTTTGAAAGGGAAAGGATTTCATACAGTTAATAATACTATACTTAAATCAAAAGTTTAAAATATCAGAAATGTATATTTCCATCTAGCTGCAAGTGCCTGAAATAGCTACAGCCACAAGGGAAGAACACAGAGAAGAGATGCGGATACGGAAGTGGTTAGGGTTGTGGCGGAAACAGTAGTAAACTATTCAGATGATGATGAAATGGGGATGAGAAAAAAGATGGAGAGAGATGGTGAGTAGACAATGGTGGCATGGCAAAAACTCTTGTTATCAGCTATTCTATACTCTTCAAATAAACACAACTCCTTGTGCTCTAATACAAGGCATAAGAACTACTGTAATGGCTACTACTGTGTGTGTGCGTGTGTTTCAGTTTCAGTTTTTCATCAAGGAGGCATCACTGCGAGTGGACTAGTCCATATATGCTACACCACATCCAGTAAGTTCTGAGACCACACTACACAAAGTATGTGTGTGTGTGTATGTGTGAGTGTGTGTGTGTGTGTGTGTGACAGACAGAGAGACAGACAGACAGAGAGAGAGAGAACAAATGAGAGTGTGTGTGTGTGTATGCATGCGTGTGTGTGCATGTGCGCATGCATGAAACACACATGCTTATGTAATAAGTCCTTATGTGGCCTCTATGGCTGGTGGAGAGAGAGAGAGAGAGAGAGAGGAGAGAGAGAGAGAGAGAGAGAGGAAAGCGTGAGAGAGAGAGCTATTCATTTTAGAAATATTTAAATTCACTTGATTGTTCCTTTGCATCTGCTTACAGTACTTAACTGTTCCTTTGTATCGGCTTACAGTACTTATTACTGCACCTAACATGGTGGTGAACCTATTTTGTTGTAAATAGATCAGAAACATAGCTTTTTGATCAATTACCTTCCCAGTATAGCATGTTCACAAAGTATCCAAAAAAATGGGTCTCACATTCATAGCGTAGGAGACAGACAAGCCCACGATTCCAGGGCTCAGATGGTCCCGACCCAGCACAGCAAACAAGGACGCAAAAAAAATGATGCAATTGCCCAAAACTCCAGACGTATTGCCAACCACCTGAAATACAGAGATGCATGTTGCTTTAAAAAAAAAAACACTACAATAATCAATCATTTAATTTCCATCAGCTCTACAAGTTACTTCTGCTACTGTTGTCTTAAAAAGCCTAGGTGGTTTCTCATTTGGAAAAAAAATCTATCAATGAGGTTGCAGCATGGAAAAGAGATCATCTTTTTTATCCTATAATAATGTTTGGTTTTTGTGAATGGTATGGTATCTGTTATGTCATCTTCTTTCTCTCTAAACAAACACACACACACACACACATTACAAATGCTTTAACTGACTGCATGCCCAAGTGCAAATATGGGAAACTGTTCCTAATTTCATAACCAAAAAGTGTGAAATCTGGGACAGATCTTCTTTTTGGTGTCAGCTAGTAACACATTTGTGGTGATCTTGAACTGAAACATGAACTGCGTATTAAAAAAAAAAAAAAAAAAAACCCTCTGTCTTATTTGTAGAGGATCTGCTTTTTCTGAGATCTGCAACAGTTTTTAAATTACCTTGAAGACAATTGGAAAAAAAAAAATCCACTCAACACAATCACTTTGAACCATATTAAAAACTAAGTAACCGTCATTTATCCCATTGCACAAGCACATTTCTCCCCACCCTCCACCCCACAATAGCTCACAGAATGCTAATAAAATTCATGGTGAATGACTGACCTGTTGGAGACAATACTGGGGTAGTAACAGACTTGATTCTCATCCACTTTGCTCTCTGACTGCTCTATGAACAGGTGCTGTTGCCGGAAGGCTCGAATTGTGCTGGCTCCTGTGATGGTCTCCCCAAAATGAGAATATATTGGTGAACGACTTGTCGATTCAAGACGCTTCAGCTGACGTGATGTTGCCACGTAAGACCTCTGCAGCAAATTTGTTTTAAAATATATAGGGATCGATAATAGATTTTTTTTTCTTTTGGTTGCAGCTCATGTAAGTAAATCACAACAGTATACAGTGAATTCTATCAATATCAATAACCAGAAATCTATATGAAATCCATAAAAATGGTCCCTTTTGGGTGAAGATATTTTGATGGGATATAAAATTACAAATGATGTATAAAGATTTGTAACCAGATAGGTTATATGAAATTACGAATGATCTATAAAGAAAGCAACTATTTGAAGTGAAAGAGTAATTATTCACAGGGTCTGTAGCGAGAGCTTTTACTGAGCTAAGACCAGATATCATCCAGTATTACATTAAGTCTTGATCTCATTTAATAATGCACTTGGTAGCCTTAACACCGTATATATCCAAGTAAACCGAATTAACATTATTTCTATTTTTGCCTTTACATTTAAGTTTCTGCCTGTAGTACACCACTCTGAAACTGTCATTGATCATGAAAGAAAAAATGTATTGCCATCCCAGCAAAATATCATTGAAACTTTTTAAAAATACAAACAACAACGAATGTATATTCTGTAATTTTGCATGCCATATCTTTTAAGTTTGACATTTTTTTTGCAACCATCACTTTCAAAACATTGGTAGCAGGCACATGCTGATTGTACAAAATATAAACAGGCAATTTCGACCTGTCAACCAGCAGTTAAAGTACGTAACTCCTAGTGAGCCATTTGTTTGATTCAGCATAAAAAAATCTTCTACACAAGCAATCCCATTCCTAAGTCTTAGCTTTTCATCCACAAAACAGTTTGCACTAGATCAAAGAGATAAGTGACAGGTATTTGTCCTTTGTTTCCAATGTTTTGATGTTGTTTTTTCCTGCCTGCCTAAGACTAGACAGGTAGAAAACTTTTGAGTCTATTTTGCAACTAGCTTGTTCTTCACTTGGTGGCTCAGTTAATACTATTCTTACAATGACGTTTTGATTTCCACCTGAAGTCAACTAGATTACAGCAGTTGCCATATGAGCAGGTAATGGTGATTCAATACCAGTGAAAGCATAAAATCTGTGTGCAGTGCTTGTGCTGTGTTGTCACTTGGCATCAGCTCTCAGAAGAACATCTAAAATGAATTTCAGACAGCTGAAAAAACACTGTAGACTAGTTGGCTAAAGGACTGAACATTTTTCTTTGGTAAAGTATCATAAGTTTGTCACGTTTTTCAATAGGGACTACTAATGAGAAATGTGTAAACAGAACCAATGGTCACAGCAACAGTGATAATGAGGATATTCATGGTGGTAGCAGTAGCAGTGAGAGTTAATAGAGATCTGGTAGTGTACAGTTAAAATCAATGCTCTGATAAATCATAATGCTTCAGTAATAAATACAACAGAATTCCAAAATAATTTATCAAAACTGTGTACCTGAAATGTGCTGTTGGGAGCATTTTCTCACAAAGATAATAGCATTTTCATGAAAACTAGTGTGCTTTGGAATCGTCTTTAATCTGATCATTTTAGTATTTTCATGAAAACTAGTGTGCTTTGGAATCGTTTTTCAATCTGATCATTTTAGAATTTTCATGAAAACTAGTGTGCTGTGGAATCATCTTTAATCTGATCATTTTTTTCATGAAAAGTTTTTGTCACAAATAACTGGAGACAACCCGCATACTACAGCATGATTATTTTAGCCGACATGGTAATTGTGAAACCACAAACAAACAGAGAGAGAGAGAGAGAGAGAGAGGGAGAAAACCTACTTTTCAGATGAAATGTTCTTTCTGGATGCAGTGTGAACATATTTTATATTTTCACCATGAAACTTTTTCACAATTTACAGCATGTTTTCTATAAAAAAAAAAAAAAAGGGAGAACCAAATACACTTAAACGTATATGGATGGACAGGTGTGAATCATTCTTATCCTATAACAAATATGTGGTAAGAGTGCCACGACAGACACAAAAACAGCAATGTTCCTTTTCGTTCATCTTTTTTCTTTTTGTTTCTATTTTGTCTTCATCACATTGCAGTAGGCAGTGGCGAACGCTTGGCTGTGCCAATCATCTCTCCAGGTATCCTGATGCATGCAGGGTATTGTTGCATTTCCATGACCCATTGAATGCTCAAATGCTTCACTGGATCTTTAACATGTGCGCAACTCATCTTGTGTGTGTGTGTCCACTGAAGGAGGGTTCATCTGTAAGTGGGTCTGCTTTTCTGCTGCCCTGAGGGATGAGGTGAATCCCACTCCTTGTTCCACCCACCTTGTGCTGGTTGGACTTGAGCCTATGGATCTCAGAACCATGTAATTACTTGTCTGATGAACCCTTCAGGAGTTAAAGTCAGACTGTACTGATTATCAGGGAGAAGAAGGGCAGAAATGTGAGAAATTCTGCCCACTGCCCACTGAGTAAAGATACCCTGTCTAAAGAGATTTTCTTTTTTCCCACTAAGATTTACCCTGCAGTACTTCTGAAATCTCAAACACACACATACACACACACACATATACACACACTCTCAAATACACACACACACACACACACACACACACACACACACACACACACATATATATGTGTGTGTATATATATATATATATATATATATATATATATATATATATATATATATATATATATATAAATAATGGTATTGCTAACCAACACAATTTTTAAAAAGTGCTCAACCGAATTGGGAGCGGCATCTGTTAAAGTTGGATTAAAAGGTAAGCATAAAATCAACAGCGCTGTTTCTTGCTGGTGCAGTTGTCAGGATATCCTGACAACTGCACCAGCAAGAAATAGCACTGTTGATTTTATGCTTACCTTTTAATCCAACTTTTAAAATATAAAATATATATATATAAGTGTGTGTGTGTGTGTGTGTGTGTGTGTGTGTGTGTGTGTGTGTGTGTGTGTGTGTGTGTGTGTGTGTGTGTGTATGAATATAATATACATATATATGTATATAGAGAGAGAGAGAGACAGACAGACAGAAAGAGAGACAGAGAGAGATGTATACACATACACACACACTGACAGTTAAAGGAAATACCCCCCACATAAAGAACGTTAAAAAATCCAAAGGTCAACAATTTACACAGATGAAAACGAACAAGTTTACCAGTACTATCCCTCACAGCTGACACAGCGCAAAATCACATCCATTTCTTTCACACAACCACTTCACATTAGTGCATAATAAAAGCAGTCTGCAGATTTAACGCTGCACATCCCATGACCACATGTTCTGCTTCTGAAATGGAAACCCTCCCTAATGAACCAACACAGAAGTGGCATCTCAATGCCTCACAAGCAGAGAGAGAAGATACAAAGTGCAAGCCAACCAGGTTGAAGCATGACAAAGAATGACAGAGGGACTGCATCTTTAACAGAAAACAAGCAAAAGCATGGATTGTAATATCAACCAAGATGTGATGTAGGAGTATACTGCTTGACAAAAATCAGATGGAACTAACAGAAAAGGAACAGTATTCAAATGAATCAGACCAGGATAAATAAGTAAACTGTGTGTAACAAAACAGGAGACAGCAATAGTCCATGACTTTCAAAAACTCATTAACATAATTTTAAACATACTATCATATCAGATATCTATATCTGTACCATGGTTTTGAATCATATAAAGAATAAGAAAACAAACAGCAAGTCATGCAAGTGCAAGTCAACAACAATGTCCATGTTCACCAATCCGTAGAACATATCCATTATCATGATTTTTTTTTTTAGTTTGTTTTTTTTGCTACTGACGTTTTGCAAAAAAGTAAGATAAAAATTGCCAATTTTGCTCTCAAAAATCATAATAAAACACAACCCTGATGCAGAACTACTGTGAAAACTCAAATGGATGATCTGGTCATCTGCTCACATTGCAAGTTCACCAACTCATCTTGAAAAAAATGATAAAACCACTTTTTTTCTTTTTTTTCTTTTTTTTTTTGTTGGCATGCTACCTCAGTACTGTGGTAAACAAAGGAAAGCAGAAAACATTGAATTACATGAAAAGCATATACACAATGAATGTGTTAAGTTTACCTGTTGCTCACAGCAGGGCAAAAAAGTACTGTGCACACTATTCAGAATGGAAAAAAAGATACCAAATCAATTGCAAGATGGTGTGTTAGTGATCGTGCTATGATTCATCAGGTCTTGAATCAATAAATCTTGTATTTATTTCTTAGTTCATTAATTTCCTACAGAGCAGATTCATAGCAATTTAATATATCTGGTTAAATCCTTAAGTGGGTTATGGGCCAACCCAGACGACAGAACAAAGAAAAGATATGAGATGACAACATACTCTGATCAAAATATATAAAGAGCTTAACTGAGAACTGTCAGTTCCACTTTAAACAAATCAAATCATGTAGACTGATTTCAACCTTTTTTATCAAAGAGCTCAAAAACTATAAATCTGATTTATTCCCAAGTACCTGGATCAAAAAGTACCCCACCACAAGGGGGAGGACAGCAGTCAAAATGAGAGGAGTGGTGATGGCAATGACGAGAATGGTCCCCAGCACTTTCATGACACAGCCCACGAACATCTCAACGCTGGCAGGAATGGTGGTATCAACAGTGTCCATGTCTTTGCTGAAACGACTGACTATGCGCCCTATGGGCGTGGTGTCGAAAAACACCATGGGGAGGTGGAAAACAGTCTGGAGGAGGCTGGCATGGAGTGTTCCTGCAGCTTTGCGTCCACCGAGCGCTTTCAGCAGGATGGCAAACCAAATGAACAGCCCTACACTACAAAAAAGACAAAAAGATCAGGAGAAAAGGAACAGGTATACATGTCTCTTTTTCACACTCATCAGCCTGGGGTTTGTGTGAGAGCAGCTGAGAAATCAATGTTCATGAGAATGTAAGAAATACATCCCCAAGACACACATGTGTCAGAACCTTCACCAGTTCATGTTCTTTTTACAAAAATGAAAAACAACAAACAAAAAAACCCCACATCCATCCATCTACATTACAACGGTTCAGAGAACACATACATTCATGGTTTTGTTAGAATTATATATAGGTGTGGTACAAAAACATTGTTCTCTGCAGTTTTGTTTTGCTCTGTTTTTGCCTTTTTACACAATTTTATAGCTTTTTTTTTAAAGCTAGGCATATATGTTAAAATAAAACAATGCCAAAACAGAACACAAGAAATCAAGGCAAGTGTTCAACTACTTTTTTCAGCATGGCTAAACATTTTAAGACAAGACAGAAAGATCTACTCTGGGACATTAAACAAATAACAGCGGAAGCAACATCCCCTTTCTCTGCAGAGTTACCACAAGGGAAAAGCACGACTCTTTTCCTCAGCTGCTACCTTTCCCCCTTATCAGGGCAGAGTCAGGTACAAGTTACACCACTGTGAACAGCAGCTTCCAACAGCAGCTTCCAACCATAGAGACATCATGAGACATGGTCACTCCACCATTTCTGGCTCAGGATCTAGATCTTTCAAAGCTGTAGAACATTAAAGAAAAAAAAAAAAAAAAAAAAAAATCAGATTACAAAAAAAAAAACCTACATTTTTCTGAACTTTGTGGCATCTTTTAATTAATACTTGCTTGAACAATGGAGTCATGACCTGGAAATACAGACCAGTCTGAACATCAGTGAGAGAAAAAGACATGGAAAGGTGAGTTTGTAGTTGAGACCATTCATCCAGAAAGATCTTGGAAAAGTGTGTGCTTCCATGACCAGGAAGGCCAGAAAACACATTTGAGTTAACCATCAGAGCAAATGATACCTACTGTTATTGGGAGGGGAGTTAAATAAAGTAGATAGTTATCATAAGAAGATGACTTAACGACCCTAAACCTTCCTGTACGGGAGGAGAGTCAAACAGAGTAGTCAATTATCATAAGAAGATAATTTAACGACCCCAAACCTTCATTTATATGGGAGGAGAGTCAAATAAAGCAGGTAGTTATCGAAGGAAGATGATCTACCGACTCTAAACCTTCATTTATGGGAGGAGAGTTAAATCAAGTAGACAGTTATCATAAGAAGATGATTTAACAACCCCAAACCTTCATTTATGGGTGGAGAGTTAAATAAAGCAGGCAGTTATCAAAGGAAGATGATTTAATGACCTTAAACTTTTTCATGTGAGGCTTGCTTAGCGAAGGGCTGTTTACACAAAGGGGTGTAAAGGCACCACTCTGGTCATGATAAAATCAGAGGGGGAAAACATTAATCCTGATGTGCAAAACTTTAAAAAAAAACCTTTCAGACAACAGATTCAGAACTTTTGAGTTACTTTTCACTGATTCCTTTTCATCCTGCATGAAGATTTAATACTGCTGAGCACGGCATTGGTTAGGAATCTATTTTTTTTTGCCATCTCTCTGTTCCTGCCCCTCCCCCCCCCCCCCCCCCAATCCCTTCTCCCAACCCTTAGCTCACCCTTCCGAACATCTTACATCTTCCATTCCTAGTAGCATCATTTCCATATTACTAATTCTGTCTGATCCATATACAACCAAATCCACTCCCTGCTGATCACAATAATTATTCACTTGCTGCCCCCACCCCTCCCCCTTGCTGTCAAGGTAACCAAAACTTACTGTCACCATAAGAAGATTATGGATTGGTTAAGTATTTGATACTTTTTTTTTCTTTACTGATGAACAATGAGGATAAGGATGATGTTTTGGTCTGAGACTACAAGACAGGATCATGCTCTGTGCTTTCTCTTACACTGTACCTGGCATCAACCAGGTCCGAGCCATACAAAACACTGTGGTGTTGGTGAGACCATTTGAGCAATGCTATCAGGAACATGCCCATTAAGTGGATGGAACTTGTCTGTATGCTTCCAGTCTTCCCATTCAAGTGCAAAGCACACTCAACTTTGGGCAGAAGACAGCCTGGGTTTACAGACCCCGAAATATATGCCTGTGATGGGATTCAAACCTGAGACCTACCATTTCACAGACCCACATGTGTATAATGGTAGCTGGTGTTCTGTTAAAAAGAAAACCTGAAAACGGCCAGCCAGATCTTCATCAACTTTTTTCAGTATCAGTATGCCTAGAAACAATTATACTTCAAATATTCTCAGATAAAAACTGATACATTACCGCTGCACAGTTGGCTCTCGAGTATGTAAGGATTTAACTGACTTTGCTGAAGGCATTAATGTCACTAAGTAATGTACAGAAACCAGTCAATGAAGCAACAAACTAGCCCAGGAACCATGTGAATAAATAACAAATGCATCATCTCGCTCTAAGCTGTGGCACCAAGAAGACAAAGCAAAACTGCACAACCATCAGTTCTTCAGGCACTAGTATGTAACACCAACACCAATGTTCATCCACACAAACCACACCACTTCCTGCCCCCTTCTATCTAAGTCCTAGGTATCAACTTTGTGACCAAGTCTGTAAGGTTGCTAGCAAAAGCACAAAGTTAGGCAATGAGCAACACCCAGATCTGCACACAATAAAGACAAAACCTCAGCTCACCAACATCGGCTACAAACATAAAAACACCACATGCTTCACTCTGTCACCTTCTGGGGGCTGCTGGCAATTTGCTCAAAGAGGGAGAACCCTTAATTAAAAAATACAATTCCATAGATAAAGAGCCTTGGGTTGTAAGATGGATGAAGGTCTCAGTAAGAAACCAAAAATTTTAATGGCTTCAGCTCAAGCTCTAGCCACTTTGCTTCTGACATTCAAAGGTTCATCTTCCTTTGGGGCAGCACACAGAACTAATTCTTTTGCATTTCCATTCCAAATCATGTCTCCCACTTCAGGAAGAGCTTCCCAACTGCTGATGCCCTCCACTCTCCTGACTGTTTTGTGTATTAATCCTCTCTTGTGTAATTGCTGATTATCTGGATTTTCATGATCCTCAATGTGTCAATGGCATTGTAAACAGTGTGAGACTTCTATCATGTGGCCTATCACTTGATCAGTTACCTGTATTTTCAGCTGGCATAGGTTTTTGGAGGCATGCAGTTTGTGTGGATCATTTGAGTGGGTTTCATGTGTGATGGAACATGCAATCATCATCAGGCATAAGTGTGAGCCATAATGCATGCTGTGTTTCATGCATGGACTGATGTACATGTGGATGAGTTTTTGAATATTTCTGGTAAGAAAATAGCATAAACATATATGGTGAAGTGGAGTATGGCAAAAGTGAGTGCCAAAATCTACTCTGTCAAAATGAAGAAAAAAGAATTGCTTGCAGCCCCAAAATTATGTTAATTTTTAAAATGGTTCCACAGGTTAAGAGTTTAAGGCAAAGAAAACAAAACAAAAAAAGAAAATAGGCAAACTAAAAAAGAAAATGAAAATAACCATGCACAAAACTGCAGATTTTATAAAGTATACTTCAAGTACCTGTAGAAGATAATACAAAATCAACAGAGGAAGGATGACGAGAGAAACAATGGGGTGCCCATGGAGATGACAATAATGGTGCCCAGGACTTGCAGGAAACACGTGAGAAACATGTGGATGTTCACGGGCACCACCATGTCGATGGAATCCACATCCTTGCTGAACCGATTGATGATGATGCACCCCAGTGGGGTCACATCAAAGAACATCATGGGAGACCGCAACATGTTGTCCAGAAAACCAGAGTGGAGAACACTTGAGGCATTTCGGGTTCCCAAAGACCGAAGCAGCAACCCCCAGAAAATGAAGAGTCCTAGGGGAACAGGTGAACAAGAGAAGCTTTTTGAGTGAGACTGTTCATCATTCTAAAGTCATGCTGCATTTGCGGGACTGTTTATTCCATGCCTCATACAACCTGTAGATACAAGGGTCAAGAACACAGATCTGCAAATGAGCATTAGCGAACATGTTGCCTCCATGGAGCACGCTGACAAATGCATAATCAGATGTACACATCAAACTGGATAAAATAACAAACAGGCACAAACACTCAAGAATACAACAGGAAGTACAAAAGCAGTCGTCTCTGCTCGGAGTCTTGTGCTTTTTTTAAACGGGAAAAAAGATGGAAAGGATGGAGCAAGGATGTGTAGCAGGGGTGTGGGGTGTAGGTATAGTGAATTCATGACTGAATGCTAAAAACAGCTTACTTAAAAAACAGAAATCAAACAAAGACAAATGACAAAATCCAGGCAAACAGATAGGAGAACAATTCAAAGATACAGAAAGAAGACAACAAAGCTAAGCTATAAGAAGTCAATGAATGAAAGAAACATGGACTTGTGCACACACACACACACACACACACACACACACACACACACACACACACAAAAACAAACAACCAACCAAGCCAAACAAAACTAATTTGTAAAAGTGACCAAAAATAGGCAGCAAAATCAACTACTATGGCAGAATACAATCTGCTGGATCTCGGCAAAGAGAGACAACTTTTAGCTTAATCCTTATTGTATAAACATGGCACTCGAGATCTGCACAACTGAAGTGATGCTGATGTGCAACTGATATTTGAATATTAATATCTAAATGACAAAGATGTACTAGGCCAGTTGCTTTTTTTTTCCTTTAAACAATGATTTCCAACCAAACTATAATATTACTATACCAAAGTTTTACAGAAATTAATCATCAATGCTGGAGAACCACGTTCTTGTTCCGTGAAGAGTATATAATGGTCTATAACTGAGGAAACATTGAGGTTACAAAGAACTACTGAAAAAAGGAGATGAAGGCAAGATGACATGCATGCATCAACAACTGATCAAGGAGGGAAACAAAACAAAGGAGTCGAGTTTGCAAGGCAAACAAAAATCTGGAAAGTTTCAAACTGGACAAACAAGCTACAACAAAGAAAAGCTCGATAACTATCAAATAAACTTCAAAATCAAGACCATCTGCGGGTGAACTGAACAGACACTGAGAGGAGGGAGCGCAAGGCAGAGGTTACCATGGGTCATCTGCGTGAATCCGTACACAATGTTAAGAGATTTTCCACACAAGCAAATGCAGGGAGAATGAGGAGAAGAGGGAAGGACAGACAATAAATCTATTTCCTATTTCAGTGATACACTGATTCTTCTAATTGTTTTCACTCTGCCTGAAAGGTTAGAAGATAAACTAAAATGAGACCCAATTCCTTTGTTCTGCCATGCTGAAGGCTTGCAAGACTAAGCTTCCTAAAACAAAAAGGTCCCCTGCAATGGTAACAGACCACCGAATGAACAAAACAAAGCATCTTCTCCTTAATGTCACTCTTTCCCTCCTACACCTTTGGAAAGTTTACAGAACAGTGCAAACTGATCAAGCCAGCTTCAAAAACATGTACTTTCCAGCTGAAAATATTTCTGAGGCCAACTAAAACGCTGGTGAGCTAAGGCATGGGCAGGAGGGGATGGGGTGGGGGTTGGAGGGTAAGAAGAGATCAGATTGGTCAATAAGAACGTGATAACGCTCTCACCATCCTACCTGAATGGCCCAATAGCCCACAGCAGGCACAGGGATAGGGCAAGTGGCCCAAGGAGTGGAGCAGATAATCACCCCCACCATTTCCATTAACGACAGAACACAGTTCATCACGGATCGCAGGGTGAAGGGCACCACAAAGTCCACTTCTGCCACGTCCTCGCTACACCTGTTCAGCACCCGCCCCAGGGGTGTGTGACAGTATAGAACGACAGGGGGCAGCGGAGCAGAGAGACCACAAGCTGGAAGAAGACAGTGCGAAAGGCTGCCACTCCTCCCATGGCCGTCAAAAAGCACACAGCATCACCAGCACACCTAGAGCAGGACAGGGCTTCTTGTCTTCTCTTTGAGTCATACTGTGTCTATATAGTATAGGCCTTCACTGTGACCATCCATGACAATCACATTTTATTCCACATCCATGTATGCTAGCAAATGTGGAAAGAGCACAGACCACACACATCACAATTTGGAAACAGCAAAACCCAGCAAGTGTCAAAAGTCAGTCAATATTAGTAAGGTTTGCAAGGTGTAAAACAGATGCATGCACCCGAGTGATGAACTTAAAATAATCAAGAATTGATCCTAAACAAAAATAAACTATAGAAATGAAAGATAAAATATATGGTAATATGGAATCTGTAAGCTAAAAGACTGATGCTGGGTCCAATAAATGACATTATTTTCCTGCACAATTATCTCTGAGTACTATCCTGCTTGCTATATTTAAAAGCAGTTTATTCAAAGTAGCATACCCATAAGTTTGTTCAAGTTTGAGAAGGTTGCTTTTCCATTCTTTAAACAGACAAGAACTGGGGATAAATGTGGATTTAACTTTTTCATGATAAACAACCTTAGAATACAAAATTATTAGAAATAGATAATGCGTTAAAGATGTAAGGTAATATGCCAAGAAGGCTGTGATACCATTAAGTATTGTGCTTTCAGAAAAAAAAAGGTTAATTCAAAATCGAAAAGTAAAAAACAAAACAAAAAGCAGTACGTCTATGAATAGGGAGACTCTGATTCCACATGAGCATGTCTCTGTGTAATTTCCCCAAGCCTAGAACAGGGCCATACGCAATTGTCTCCCATGCTTAGTCTGGAGGTGAAAGGATAAATCCCAGCTCTCTCTCAGGAGAACGATACAAAGTGACAAGTGATGAGAATGCCTCAAGGACAAATCAATTTCTCATGCACAAATGGAGGAAAAGGAGAAGACCATCTCCCAAGACATACTGTGTAAGTGAGTACAAATAGTGCCGCCAAAAAGTCCCTTCAAAACTCATACCAAATGAACACAAAATGGCAACATAAACAAAACGCAAAATAACAAATGTGAAAAACAAAACGAAACAAAACCTCCTCCTCTTTCTCTGCGTACACAGGCTGATGCTCCTGCGGACACTCCCTGTATAGACAGACAAGGATTAATCCCATCTACCCAACAAAGGGAGTGGAGTTTTGTGTGTATGACGTTTTTTTTTCTCCCACCATTAAGGCAGCCACATTCCATCTTCGGGGAAAAAAACAAACAAAACAAGAGGCATGCAGTGATGGTGCTCAGTGATCAGACTGACCAAAACAGTCATGAGAAGTTGGGGGGGGGGGGGGGGGGAGAGAAGGGATGTTGCAGCATGGGCAAACAAAGCAGTGTAGTGCCTCCATGCCTAAAGTGATGTCACAGAGGTAAAACCTTCCAAAGGTCGTCTGTGACTTCCTGCCTACTGCATGCCTCCATAGCTAAAGTGATGTCACAGAGGTGAAACCTTCCGAAGGTCATCTGTGACTTCCTGCCTACTGCATGCCTCCATACCTAAAGTGATGTCACAGAGGTACAACTTCCGAAGGTCGTCTGTGACTTCCTGCCAACTAGTAGTATGCCTCCATAGCTAAAGTGATGTCACAGAGGTGAAACCTTCCAAAAAGTCTGTGACTTCCTGCCTACTGCATGCCTCCATAGCTAAAGTGATGTCACAGAGGTGAAACCTGCCAAAGGTCGTCTGTGACTTCCTGCCTACTGCATGCCTCCATACCTAAAGTGATGTCACAGAGATAAAACCCTCCAAAGGTCGTCTGTGACTTCCTGCCTACTGCATGCACTACATCAGTGACCACAATGCTTCCTCAGAGGGCGAAACTAGAAAGCCTAGGCTTCATGTGCTGTGATATCTGCTTTGAGAGGAAGCAGTTTCTGACCGTGGACTTAAGTCTGGCAAAATACCTGCCTAATCCAGGAGCTTACTGCCTCAGGTGTTGTAACAGCACTTCCGTGACACTGCCATAGCAGGAAGCTACAGTGACCTGACTGTCCCATGAAGGTACATCTTCAGGGGTCTAACAAGACAGTCAACCTATTTCACCTTTGACTGTCTGGGCCTGGGATGGACTATAAAGGGCCCAACAGAGGCAAGATTTGTCAAGGGCTGCTCTTTTGGCCTGCGGGTTTTTGGCCAGGAAAGAAGGGCACAGGGAGAGGAAGACTGAGCCATCATCCTGCCACTCAAAGAACTGTGGGTCCCTGGAAAAGGCATGAATCTCACTGACTCTGCAGACCAAAGCCAAGCTAGGTTAAAAACAAACAAACAAACAAAACAAAACCATAACATATTCTGAGAATGAGTATCGGAGAGTGGCTCAAAGTCACCTGAGGCTAGACACTCCAGGACCAGTGGTAGGCTCCACTTGCACAACTTGCAAATATTTACAAACGAAATTCTCCCTTGTGAAGGAGAAGAGAAAGAAGTTACCTCAACAAAACAAAAGTGACTCCAAAAGCCTGCTTGTGAGGATTCAAAATATCCAAGACCAAACTCTGAAGATTATGGGACTGGCAGGGGGGAGGGGAGGGGGGGGGAGGGGGAAGGTGGTGGCAGTTCCCTTGCCAAAAAAAAAAAAGGAGAAAAACTGACCTTTGTTTGAATATGGCACAATGAAACGATCTCAATAAGGGTGATACTCTTACTGTCTAATTGGGTTCAGACACAAGGTTAGCTCCCTGCTCTCCCAATATTGTGAGGTTTTTTTTTTGTGTGTGCTGATAATAGGGCAGTGTATCACTCCACGCAGGGATACAGCAACTGTTTTTAAACAAGCAAGTATGAGAAAATAAACACACATGAAAGAATCTATATACAGGCATACACATACTGTGATTCTCTTCTGCACTTGACAGAGTGCCAGGCCAGCCGATAAGTTTTGGTTGAGACTGATACACTGAGCTCTGTTTTTATTTCCATCTTTCTAGACTATCCAGGTCCAAACTGGTTTGTGGCTTACAGTGAGTCCTACTAAGTAAAAGAAAAAGCTAAAGACATGCAGAAGAAATGAACACACACTTACACACATAAACATGCATGCACGGACACACACACACACACACACACACACACACACACACACACACACACACACACAGGCATTAGCCATCTTTCTTCTTCATAATGAAGCCAAATGGAGACATAAAAGAAGTCAAATTTTTGCTAACCTTGAGCAACACCAAGAGCACCATACACCCCAAGACGCTTATTGCGCAGATCAGTATCACTGGTGGCATTGGGAAGGCGAGCATCATTGCTCCACTCAGAGAGCCAAAAGTTGGCGTAGATACTGGAAGCATTGTACAGAATGGAGAACAGGAAACTGATGATGGTGAGAAAGGCTCCCACTGCCTTCAGATAGGCCAGGAAAACTGAGAACTTGACCTGGCCAGTAATAAAAGCCCAACACATTTGAACATTGCAATAAAATTTCAGCTCAAGGTGGATGTGCTGTTCCTGGTATAAAGCTGTATACAGGAAAATGGAAAGTACAAATTGTATGCAAAAGCTTCAGTTTGGTTGTGAGAGAGATACTTTTGTTTTTCAACAAGCAAACAAGAAAAATTCTGGCATACAGCTGTCCGGATCAGTGGTATGGATGAGGTTTTAATCTGTAATTAATTAATGTTGACACTATGTTTAGTTGGATCAACCTTTTCCAAAACTTTAAGTGTCCCTTTCAAACCAATTAACATGAGTTACTGATGTCATCTGTTTGTAAGTAAAAGCCTCAAGTTACACAAAAAGGCAAGCCTCATGCTTAAAAGCTAAAGTATACACATCAGAATTATAAAGTCACATTTCTGAGAACACATTTCAGAATAATGCTCAGAAAGATCTGAAAAGTTACACATATACTGGACAGGCTCAAGTAGACTGCAATCTCCATTCTAGACAGCGTGGTCACTCAGCTCATTGAGTAGTAAACAGTATCCAGGAATTATTGTCATCAAAGGGTGGGCCCCAGTCTCAAGAATCAGATCCAATGCACACAAAGCAAACTGAAAGACTCACCCGGCCTGTCTCCATGTTTTCAGCTTGGATCAGTTTGTCCTTTTCCTTTGCTTGATTTTCTATGAACTTTTCCTCTTCTGTGACAGTCATCCGTCTCTCAGTTTTTTTTTCTTTTGGCCATCTTTTCCAATGGAAGTTGAGGACAAATGGCTGCTTTGGACATCTGATGATGAAATAGGTTCGGCCATTGAACTGTGAAATTTGCCTGCAGATACACAATCATAAACCAAAAAGGAGTTTTCCCACTAAAATAAGTACTTACAAATAAAAGGATAACTATCAGCAATGAGAAATGTCAAACCTACAACTGAGCTCACAACTGCACAGCACAAAAAAATGACAAGTATAAAAAATGAAACAAACCGTTCAGGAGGATTGACTTGCAATCAAGGAAGACAAGCCAGATTAAGATAGGTGACAAGGAAAGAGGAGGACTGAGCTTCCCTAAGATGTTGTTAGCATCCTAGGTTAGCGAAGCATTTCCATGTCAACTAAATTAATGACTAATGTCTGATCTAATAACTAACTTTAAAACTTAATTTAGTGCAGAAATTCCTCCCTGTTCTCACTTCCAGCAGTCTTACTGTGGTTCTCACTGCCTTTATTCCTTAACCTTTATGTTGAGAAGGCAGCCTTGATGGAAGCTGGCCCTTACATCACCATCTTCACAGCCTTTGCCTCTACCATGTGTGCAGAAAACTTTGTGAGAGATGTAGCAAATAACAAAGAAAGATCTTTTGCTTCTCAGAGCACCGATATGATTTGTGAATGACTGAAGTCAGCCTTCTCCTTGTTGGTCACACAACATCCTTTATGAGGAGCATTTATGCTTTGGATAATGCTTAGTTTCCTATTCAAGCCCCTTAGTTTGATCATCTTCAGGAGAACGATCAGGTAAAGCTGAAAGGTGGTTGAACACAACACACCAGTCCCATCAATTCTCCACTTATGACATCCTTGGACTGGTGAGACTCAATGATCCAACTGGCAAAGCACATGGCTGAGCTGTGGAAAAACCACAGCTGAAAAAAAAAGAATAAGACACTGAATCAATAAAAACAAATACACTGCTCAGAAACAGAACTAACAGAGAAACTGAATCAAAGAATATACAGCTCTGAAACAAAATAGAGAGACTGAATCAAAGAATATACTGCTCTAAAACAGAGCTCACAGAGAGACTGAATCAAAGAATGTACAGCTCTGAAACAGAACAGAGAGACTGAATCAAAGAATATACTGCTCTAAAACGAGCTCACAGAGAGACTGAATCAAAGAATATACTGCTCTGAAACACAGCTCTCAGAGAAATTGAATCAAAGAATGTACTGCTCTGAAACAGAACTGAGAGACTGAATCAAAGAATGTACTGCTCTTAAACAGACCTCACAGAGAGACTGAATCAAAGAATGTACAGCTCTGAAACAGAACAGAGAGACTGCCTCAAAAATAAAACTGATCTGAAAATGGAAAAAAAATTACTGATCCAAAAAGAAACAGAAACAGAGAGACTGAATCAAAGAATATACTGCTCTGAAAAAGGAACAGAGAGACTGAATCAAAGAATGTACTGTTCTGAAACAGAACTGGAGAAAAGTATACTGCTTAGCCAGAAGTAAAAGCCAGCTACAAAATGGCCAAAAAAATTGAAGTTAAAAAAAAGAAAAGGAAAGAAGAGCTAGCCACTCAGAAAGGTTTTTACAAAAGCAAAAACCTGGGGGTAATATTTGGGCCACAAAGAAGGAAGCAGATAGACCTGTGCTTGTGCCAACAAGGAAAGAATTAAAAGCTGGAGGGGGTGGAGAGTCGGCACACTGCCTTAGCCATGATTTGGTACAAAAGAGCTAGCAAAAACCCTGGCCATAAAGCTCAGAAAGGTTTTTACACTGTAAAATGATAGGAAAAATTATCTAAATACTTTCTGAGACATGATTTGGGCCAAACAGAGCTAGCAAAACTGGCCATAACTCAGAAAGTTTTTTACACTCAGCAAATAAGGAAGAATTCTCTAGATACTTGTACAAAATCCAACAAATACCCTGTGAAAAACAAATGTCTGGAAATTGTGAAAACAAAATATTTCTGAAGAGTAGCTGCATTACATACTTTTTGTTTATGAACTCAGCAGACAGCATATTGTGACACTATCCAAGTAAGCTTGTGATAGGTCTGTTGCCTTGTCAGATCTGAAGCTCTCAGTGTAGCAGATACCTCTGTAGCAAGGATGTTCCAGCACCAGTGTTGTCACGGGTGACCGCTTCCAGTTGTGGGATGATTTCTTCTTGCATCGTCAGAGCTGTTCAAATGAAATCAAATGCATGCACCCAAGCGCACAGTCATACACACACAGAGACACAGACACACAAACAAACAAACACACACACACACACACACACACACACACACACACACACACACACGCACACACAAACACACATGCACATGCTCTCACACACACACACACACACACACACACACACACACACACACACACACACACACATATACACACACACACACACACACTCTTGTCAATTTCAACTTGTCAAATAGCAGGCACAATCAAAGTTTAAATTATACCTGAAATTCTCTGACTTCCAGCTTACAGTCACTTTGGCCATTTTTGCTTTTCTACTGAATGTGATCTTGCAAGACTAATGAAATCTGCCCTTTATTTTAGGAAGAGGTATGTCTGAATGAGATTTCAACTTTTTTTCAAGCATCAACAGTCCCCTTTAAGATATATTTTAGCATTTTCAAATTTTGTAAACCACCAGTCAGTCTGCCTCCTGGTAAAGATCCCTCTTTAAAAAAAACGGTGGAATTCTCACAACATTTTCAATGTTGTTATAGAGAAGTTTCATTACATTATGAAAGGAGAGTTTTATCCTATTTATCTAACCAGCACTATTTGCTTTATAATCACACAATAACAAAAAAACAAATAAAAACATCTGTACTGACATTACTTGAAATAAAATACAGAAATCTGGCAACACACACACACACACACACACACACACACCAGATTCTAAAAGTTATTCAACATATAACGAATGATGACCACAAAAGACAGAAAACAAAAAAACCAGATAACTAACAGCCCAAACAGCCAGCAAGTACACAGTTTAATTCACAACAAAGGAACAAAGTTCATCAACCTAAAAATCATTCTGACAAACTGAAACTCATCAAAAGAAAACACTGGACTAGAAAAAAAAATTTCAGTAAATTATTTTCACAGCAGATTATCTTATCAAACATATAACACACTTGCATATGTAACCCAACCCATTCTCACAAATGGAGGCCACAGTCATTGGATATGAACTGTGCAACAGCTCCAAAAAGGTGTTGAGATTCAATGTGACTGAATCTATGATTTTTTAGTTTATAAGGTTCTGCAAACACTAATCATTAACATTTACCCACTATCTCAAGGTAACCTATACCCACTCTTAATCCCTCTTACTAGCTGTGTGATTCAGAGCCAGCGACTTCGGCCCCCCATTCAAGGGAAACGACTGCACATAAATACTACTCACACTCCAGATCTCCAGGATCAACATATGAGCCTTCCTCTGTCAAGTAGTTTCCTGAGGAACTCTGCGAAGGCACCATTATGGTCCATGAGCTGGGTGAAGGACCCTGCTTCTGATATCTGGCCATTTTTCAGCACCACAATCTTGTCCACTTTGGGCAGGAAACCGATGCCATGAGTCACCAGGATTCGAGTCTGAAGGAATAAGAAAATCAGGCTACTGATCATGTTGTTTGAGTAGTAAATTAATCATCATATCATACTGAAGGAATAAGCAAATCAGACAACTGATCACATTGTTTGAGTGGCAGACTAATCATTATATTCAACTGAAAGAATATGCAAATCAGTCAATTGATCTTATTGTTTGAGTGGCAGATTATTCATCATATCATACTGCCCACAACACCACCATTTTTTGTTTCAAGGCTGCAAAAGACTGTAACAAAGTTGGGGGGGGGGGGAAAGGAGAGAGAATAATGACCGCATCTGCTCACTTAGACAAAACAACACATGACATGTCAGAAAGGTGCCATAACCTGAACTTGGTGAGAAAAAAAATTAAATTAAAGGTTCTGAACACACAAAAAAATTAACTACAAACAGTAATAAAATGAAATACTTACCTGTCCAAAAAAAGGCTTTAACCCTGCTTGGAGTGGAACATCATCATACTATCAGAAGTCTCAAAAAAAAAAAAAGAAAGAAAGAAAAAAAAAAAAAAAAAAAGGGACAGCAAGGAGCTAATCATCCTCCATAGCTAGCTGGGCCAGAAGAATGATCACCCTTAGTGAGTTTCACTTCACTTCACTGAACCATACTCAAACTAGCCAGGTTTTCACATCTTTTTCCCAACAAACAGGGAGGTGAGAGGGTATTCTTGTCTTTGAGCAGTTAAGTATATTCTAAAACCACTGTTAGTTGTAAAATTCCTTTTCTTCATGTTTCGCTGTCCAAACAAATGCCAGAATATCAAAAAGGATGGTGGAAAGCACGCTCAACTTAACAGAAAGACGCTGATCCCAAATCTCTCTGTGCAGTTCCCCCTAGCCTAGAACTCTCTGCAAGAGGCCACTAAAGACTCCACGAGGAAAAGGGGGGGGGGGAGAATTCGTCCCCATCTCTCTCTCCTGGTAATGCCCAAAACGACAAGCAATAAGAATATTTCAAAGAAAAAGAATTTTAGAAGTCCAAAATCTGGAAACAGAGAAGACCCCCTCCCAAGTCATTTTGGGGGACAGTAAATATAAAGTGCTACTTGAAAGACCCTTTCACACACACACACGCAATAAATGGTAAACTTGATCAAACAAAGTAACTGAGCACAAAAACAAGCAATGGCAGGTAGCGATAGTTATATGCAAACAGGATGACCAAAATAGAAAGGATCAATGTAAAATGAGTACAGGGGAGGGGGGGGAGCAGTGGGGGGATGTTGACTGGGTAACTTCTATACCCCTGGGCAGTCAAGCGCCTCCATATCTCCATCATGTTATGAAGGTAGAACTGACCATAGGTTGTCTGCAACTTGCCGCCTGCTGCAGGTATCAACATATTATGTCAGTTTCTGTAATGCTCAACCACAGAGAGAACTGGCAGAGAGAACCTGGACATCATGTGGCAGGACAAATGGAATGATCACAAAGTGTAAGACAACTTGCTCTGTTTGCTTTCACTTAATTGTTTTTTTCATCCTCTTTGCTAATGAAGGTCTCTGGGTGCAATCTTTATTGTCATATACTTTGTCTATCCACCAGTCCAGCAACAATTTTATTTCCATACTTGCAGAAACAGCCTGTGTGCCAGAAGCAAAAGTTTACGATTTCAAAAACTATGCAGATTCTGAAAGGCACATTTTTGTCTCATCAGCTCCCCCCTGGAAATTGACCAACAGTTCTCATTTAAAAAGGAAGGTTCCAAGCCTTCTTTTTTTTTTTTTCAGTTACCTTGTTCTTTAGCAAGCCTTCTGGGCCAATGACATTATCAAAGATGTGTTTGCCCACATGGGAATCCACAGCACTGAGTAGGTCATCCAGCAGATACACATCAGCTTGAGAACTGGCAGAGAGAACCTGGACATCATGTGGCAGGACAAACGCAATGATCAAAGTGTAAGACAATTTGTCTGTTTGCTTTCACCTAATTTTTTTTTCATCCTCTTTTTTGTTGTTATTCATTCAGTGAAGGAATCTAGGTGCATTCTTCGTTGTCATATACTTTGTCTATCCACTGGTCCAGTAACAATATTTTTTCATACTTGCATAAACAGCCTGTGTGCCAGAAGCAGATGTTTATGATTTCAAAAACTATGTAGATTCTGAGCGGTGCATTTTTGTCCCATCAACTCATCCGCTGGAAAATGACCAATAGTTTGCATTTAAAAAGGAATTTTCCAAGCCTTCGTTTTTTTCAATTACCTTTTTCCTTAGCAAGCCTTCTGGGCCGATGACATTATCAAAGATGTGTGTTTGCCCACATGGGAATCCACAGCACTGAGTGGGTCATCCAGCAGATACACATCAGCATTGTAGTAGGTTGCTCGTGCCAGGCTCACTCTCTGCTTCTGGCCACCACTTAGATTGATGCCCTGACAGACAGCGCTTCTTGCATTAGTAAATCAACATGCCTTAACAATTTTCACCACATACAGGAACATGTGAAAGAATGAGAAAGAATAAACATGTCTTCACACACAAACAGAGAGGAAAGAGAACGTATATGAAGCAGCACAATAAAGGTCCACACAAATCTCATCTACATTTTTCATGTACACCCTGTTTCCAACCATGAATTCAAAACTAGTACAGAAAAAGTATACAAGCATTCCTCACTGGTGTACTTAAAAAAATTTTAAAAAATAAAAAACGAGTTAGATTTCATCTGATCTGTGTCTTTTCCCATCCGACACGCGTCTGTAAAGGATTTCTTCCTAAAACAGACGGAATATGCTGTACCCTCCCTATGACAGAATACCGAGTTTTATAAGAAGTAAAAAGGTACACCTCCATATAAATGCAATGTGGAACCCAGTACAAACTGCACCTAAAAAGTATGGTCTTCTGAAAAAGTGTGCTTTACATACAATATCTTCGTAAGTATAACATAGCCCTTGTTCATAATATGTTCTTGCACACACACACACACACACACACACACACACACACACACACACACACACAACTAGACAAAGACATACAGGTACACACAGACAAAGACAGATACACAGACAACAGTATAGACATGACACCTTTTCCCCTATCTCCGTCTGATCTCCTGCAGGCAGCATGTCCAAATCATGCTCAAGAGCACAGGAATGGATGACCCTCTCGTACCTGCCCTGGTTCAAGTCATTGTTGAACAGAACATTCTCTTGCAATGTGGCATTCTGGATCCATGCTTGTTGCGCCACATAGGCAACGGAACCCTGTGACACCCACACACAGCCAGTATGTAAATTACTAAAAAAAAAAAATGTTTAAAAAAGAAATGGCAAGCTGAACTGAAAGAATGTATTAACGTTTACATACATAAACTGTTATATACTGTTAGGTCAAATTTTCAAATCCAGTGAAAAACGCTGTAATGCAAGCTCCGTGGGTACAGTTTTTCAACATCAACATTGATTCAAAGTTGTCTCATTTACCATCATGAACTTCAGTTTTAACTTCTTTACTTCATTCATCCTTTTCCAATGCAACAGGATGTGGTACAAGTGAGTAAAACAAGAACTATTTGGCAACAGAATAAATAAACATTAAAAGATGAATGTCCTATACTTCATGTCTTAGGTTTCCCACTAGGTTAAATATTCGTTTTTTAAAATTATTGCTGACAATTGCATACTTGTACTAATGTTATTACACAAATGTTGTGATTCGTACATTCATTCATTCAAATCTTACGGTACATCATCCAATCCTATGTCACAGGAGTGTAATGGGAGATACTAAGATACAGGTGAGACAGACATGGGATGAAATGCATGTGTTTGTGTGTCAGGACAGAGGTGTGGTGGGGGGGGGGGGAGGGGAGAGAAAGAGAAAGAGAGAGAGAGAAAGAGAGAAACAGAGAGAGAGAGAGAAGAGAGAGAGAGAGGGAGAGGTATCAAGACCAGGCCAAGGGATTGCCGAGGGCAGAGGAAAAAGATGGCAAAGACAAGAATGAGTGAGATGAAATGAACATCTACATACATAAAGAAAAAATCTAACAGTACCTGTGTTCCTTTTGCTTCTCATTAGAGTCACCTTCACATTAATAAAATGAAAAAAAAAAAAAGGTTTTGGAAGAAGGACAGAAACAATGTGGGCCCTTCCACAGTTCCTCACACACAGAGATCCACTGGCCTTTCCTTTAAAATTCCGTCACTTGTGCACCAGCAGACTTTACAATACACCCCCCTGCAGCTACTGACTCCACCCACAACCTTGTTGAAGATCACTGCAACCGTCTCCTACTATCCTGAGGACAGGCAGTCCGCTCTGCACGGTTTCACCTGTGCACAGCATACCAAATGAACTCATGCCGCTGATATCAAGAGTATGAACTTGGCGATCGTGTGATTTGAATACCTTGACATTGACTGATCCTGACTTCTTGTCCATCTCGCCCAATAAGGCTGACAGCAGCGATGACTTCCCTGAACCCACCACTCCAACCACTGCCACCAGAGATCCCTCCTCCACCTCCAGGTTCAGGCTGCAGACAGAAAAATCATTACAATCATGAAGTCTTCTGTACTGATCCTACTCTCTGTTGAGCTCTGACCACTTGTGAAAAAAAAAAATCAACTCTAAACTGTCATCTACTTCCATTCTTATGCCACAACATGCACAAAACTCATATACTCATCATGTCCCCTAATGCCTTCATGTCAACCTTGTGTCTATACAAGCAAGGGACAAACTTCATCTGTCAAATAATCCTGTAATTTACACCTTCATTTGGTAAGGCAGTGAAACACAAACATTCAGCAAGCATTCACCACTCAACATTGACCTTATCGTTTTCTTCCTCTTCTTCTCCCCTAACTCTGTTGGAAATCATTGGGGGGCACCACACTGACAAACAGTTCACCAGGTTTCTCCAGTTTGTTGGGTGTGTGCCCCAAACCGGAATCTTTGCAAATGTTTTTTCCCTGTCCATTCTGCAATGCTGTCCATTGTTTTCTTCTATCTTCCCTTCTGTCTTCCTCCTTCAACTGTTTCCTGGAGGACTGCTTTAGCAAGGCTACTGCATTTTGTAACAAGCCCATACCAACAAAGTTCTCTTTTCCTGACTGATGTCTGTAGATCTTCGCATGGTCCTAAGTGCTGCCCAATGGTTTGACACACTTTTTGATTGATGATAATGATCAGAGTATCTGATGTTCAATATCTTGCAGTAACACCCCATTTCCATGATGTGGACTCTTCTTTCCAGATCTGCTGTGAGGGTCCATTTCCAGTGTGTGCACAGGAAGATGAAATATACTGGAGAATGCAGGCGGCTGATCTTATGTTTCATGGAGATTTTTTTGTTGTTCCATACAGGTTTTTAATGTGGACAGTGCTGTTGTTGTTTTTGCTGCCCTTCAGAAGATTTCTGGTTTGGATTCCCCACTGCTAATGATGGATCCCAGGTAAGTAAACTTTTGAACAAATTCTAGGATCTAACCGTGGACAGTTATATCAGTACTGGTGGGACTGTTGTGGCCGACCATCAACTTGGTTTTTTTGGCATAGTTTTCCATGCCATATCTCTTTGATGTTTCATCCAGTTGTCCAACAAGCTTGGCGTGTACAGTTCTTGTTCACTGTCTGTTTGCCCATTGATGTCATCTGGAAATCGAAAGTGCAGGATGATCATTCCTCCAATGCGGAGTCTGCTGACATGATTTAAGGGCCTCAATCATGATACCCTCCAGAAATATGCTGAAAAGTCAAGGAGACAGAAAACAACCCTGATGAACTCATATGAAGTATGAAACCATTCTCCAATATCATCCTGTATGAGCATCCCTCTAGTCACTCTACAGTTCAGTTGCTGAACAGTGGGATAAGCTTCTGCCCAATGATAAATTTGTTGATTGTGGCCAAAGCTGCCTCCTGCCAGTCTCTGTCAAATGCCTTTTTGAAGTCACGAAGGTGTGGCAGAACTCCCTCTGGTGCTGGAGATGCTTTTTGCAAAGGGTTCATTGTTTAAAAATGTGTTTGATGGTAATTTTGCCTTTGCCATTCCAGCCTGTTGTTAAGCAGTGATGGTGTCTGCTTGCAACTGTGAGAATGATTTTGAACATTATTTTGATAGTGTGGCTGATCAAACTTAAAATGAGGTAGTTATGGCATTGTTTGAAACTTCCTTTCTTGGGAAGGGTGACGGTAAGTGATTGAGTTCATGGCATGGACCACTCCCAAGTGTGTCAGACTTTGCTGAAGATGGCAGTTTGGATATTAATTACTGCATCTCTGCAAGGTTTCAAAAGTTCTGCAGAGATGTTGTCAACACTTCATTCATTCATCGCCTATTACCCCTCCTGGGGTACAGGCCGCTTACAAAGGAGCTCCAGGCATCTCTGTCCTGGGCTCTTTTTTTCTAGCTGGTTCCACGTCATCCCCATGTTCCTGACGTCAGCTTCAGGTCCTGGTGCCAGGTGATCCTTGGCCCACCTCTTTTTCATTTTCCTTGGGGGCTCCATGTCAGGGCTTGTCTGGTCATGTTGCTTGCAGGCTTCCACTGCGTATGTCCAATCCAGCCCCAACGTCGTATCTTGATTTCCTGTTCTGCGGGCAGCTAGTTTGTTCTCTCCCAGAGCTCGTTGTTGTTGATGGTGTCTGGCCGTCGGATGTGGAGAATCTTGTGCAGGCAGTTGTTGATGAGCACCTGCACCTTTTTGGTGGTGGCAACTGTAGTTCTCCAGGTCTCTGCTCCATACAATAGACCTGTCTTGATGTTGGTGTTGAAACGCCTGACTTTGGTGTTGACTGACAGTTCCTTGGAGCTCCAGGTGTTCCAAAGCTGTACGAACGCTGCCCTGACCTTTCCGATCCTTGCTCTGACATCGGCATCTGTGCCCCCCCCCCCCCCCCCCTTGTTGATGACATTGCCAGGTAGGTTAAGGCTTCTACTTCCTCTAGCATCTCGCTGTCCAGCATGATTGAGTTGGTGTTGACAGCGTTGGCCTTGAGAATCTTGCTCTTGCCTTTATGGGTGTTGAGCCCTACTTGTGCTGATGTGGCTGCTACATTGCTCGTCTTCTCTTGAATCTGCTGTCGAGTGTGCCAGAGTTGTAAATACTTGCTTAAAGAAAAAAGAAATTGGTTAAACATCAATGAGCAAACCTGGGATTTCAGTCTACAAAGGAGAAGAAGCAGGACAGCAAATTGCCTTTCTTTTCCTAACACAATTCTCTGTCCATGAACTACAGGCCTATTTTCTTGGGAAAAATATGTTGCCATAAGGCACCATTCTTTCCCCCATGCCCCCTTCTTCCTCTGTCCATATCAGTGTATGTGTCTACTAATCAGAGCAGTTTTCTCAATGCACATATGATCTCAGTTTGTCATCATATCTATCACTTCAAGATCTATTGGAAAGCAGAAGGAAAAAAAAACACCAGATATGAATGATACAATATTCACACCACCATTCTTACTTCATCTTGCTTCCTAGAAAAGTATTCTATCCATGTGGCCTTCACTCCCTTATTACTTTACGATGCCATTATGGACTGTTCATTCTTTGCCTGCTGCCATGTGTTGCCATCAAACATCTAACTCTGCCCAAAATTTCTCACATTAGATTGTTAATGTTCCCTCTAACCATTTGTATGCACAGACTTTCCACTCACACTGATTTCTTTTTTTTTTTTTTTTTGCCCCATACTCAGCAAATCAAAACCTTTTAAAAAAAATTGTTTTTGATTATGCATAAAAACCACATAGATTTTAATAAAACTTATTGAGTACAACAGACAAACTGGCCTAAAGCAAGCAAAAGAGGAAAATCTGGGACACAGAAACTTTTATCTATTGCAAGTTACACTGATTTCAAGGAAAAGGTAATCAAGATCCAGAGTAATTTCTGTTGATTGTTCCATCCAAAACTGTCAGTGAACGTTACCTTTAGACAAATGTGCATACACACAAGCACAAACACACACGGACATGGCGCATACACAAATAAATCAGAATAATAATTCACACTAATATCAGTACTAATCTTACATGACAAGACAACTATAAAAAGAAAATGGGGGGGGGGGGTGGGAGGGGGATGGAAGGAGGAGAGTGGGTGGGTGTGGAGCAGACAGGTGGCTGAAGTGGTGAAAACAGAATGAAGCCTTACTTAGTGATGGTATCTGTTGTCTCCCTGTCCCAGGTGAATGTCCCGTTGGCAATCTTCACTGCCACTTCTGCAATGTACACGATCCAATAAAATTAAACAATGGATTCAAGCAGTCTTCAACACAATCATCAAAGTGTATGTGCTACAAGGTTCTGTCAAATGTGAAATCAGCAAACACACCACTGCCATCCCCATTATAGAGGTAAATGAGGTTTTCTTTTTGTTGGCTTTTGAACCGTGTGTTGCTTCTTATTGTAACCTGACAGACAAATGTATGGTAGCCTGCCCTTATGATTAAACCCAAGATTTTTTCAACAGGAACACACACATGTACACATAAACACGCACACACAGACATACGCCCACACACACATGCATACGCACACACACACACACACACACACATTCATTTACACATATACACACACCTAACCACAAAAATCAACATGAAATCTGATACTAACTTTCTGAAGAACTGTGGTGCACAGCATTGGGCTCCAGTTCATCATTGTCCAGAAACTTCTGCAGACGTTTCAGCGAAACCGAGCCTGTGAGTGTAGATTTCAGCATATTAAAACAGGGTCATGCAACAGTATGCTTTCCAATTTGTACTACTTACTGGATTATGTGCCTATGTGTACTCCTGTATGTATTCATTTCAGAGCATTAACCAGGATCATGTACCACTATGTACTCCTTTATTTGTTCATTTCAGGATGTACCATAACAGGATCATGTCTCTATGTGTATTCCTTAATGTATTCATATCAGGGCATTAACTCACTTGGGACGGACAGTTCTGTCCTTGTTTTTCCCTGTGGACAGGCCATTAGTTATGGTTAGTAAAAAAAAAAAAAATCACCAAAAATACAAAACAAGAGATAACTCATTGAAATTTTCAGAAAGTGTTATTCATAATGTGTTAGTAAAACACAAAAGAATAAACTTCCCACTTTCATATGATTTCTTGTGCTAGAGGGTGAAAAAATGTACAGTTTTTTTCAGGTGCATCACAACTCTCTTGCACAGTCAGTGTCCATGGCTTCACATTCAACAGAAAAAGTCAGTAAATACACAAAATGAATTGAAAAAAAAAAGGTAGATACACTCCAGGAAATAAAATAAGATATATGAATCACATGCCTACCACTCACTAGCTTACTTGGAATAATGCAAAAAAGGGGGCATGGCATTCAGCTGACACATGAAGGCCGGAAGTACAAAAAAAAGGAGGCATTGTTGGAAAAAAAACTCAAATCTTTGTACCAGTCGCATAAAGGAAAGCCAATGAACTCTTGCTCACTCAAATCCCCAGTCTTTCGCAGCACTCCAACGCCCCCTCTTGCTTGGCGAAGTGGCCCACCCTCACTTTCATCATCACTGAGCTCCACAGACCAGTCGGTGTCAGTTTCCTCTTCTCTTAAAAATTCTTCACTGGAATCACTCTCATCAGCTTTGTCATCCTCTTCTTCAATGTCTGAACCTTCCATTTGTAGCATTTGAATAACTTCAGGAATGCTCAAACTTGCTGATAGGCTTGACTTTGCTCCGACACATTTGCAGCAGAACTTGATTGAGACGCCATGTTTCACACTCTATGCAGATTAGCAAGTCATGTGGGTTGGTCTGGTCAATCAGCAACTGAGACACAGTGGGTGATGGGGTGCCGCGAAACCACTGGGCAAGCAAACAAAGGAATGCTGACAATACTATTTATAACTTGTTACCATGTATGATTACAAAGGCCGAAACCTTGATAGCATTTGTTCATATGGAAGCGTAACGTCATCAGAAAACGCTATAGTGTCTGTTCATGACAAGAGAGTTAACCAGGATCATGCACCAATATGCACTCTTTAATTTGTTCATTTCAGGATGTACCGTAACAGGATCGTGTTTCCATGTGTATTCCTCTATGTATTTATATCAGGGCATTAACTAGGGTCATGTACCAATACGTATTCCTTAATTTGTTCATTTCAGCCACAGCTGTTCAGAGCAAGCTACTTAGTTTTAGAGGCATGGGAGTTTACAGCTCGCCCGCGGCTGCATGGCCAAGCCATGAATGCAGGTCAGGGAAGGGGTGTTTTTTTCTGCAGGCTGCTCCCCACCAGCCAGCTAAACCGCGCTGTGCTCAGTGAATTGATGGTCATCTGTGCATAGTCGGTCTGGCAGCGATGTGTTCAGCATTGCTGAGTGGCCATTACAAGTGGAGCTGCTAGTTTGATAATTAGTGGCTGTCGTGAAAAATGTAATATATCTGTGCTCTTGAGATGACTGAATATGCGAATTTCCGACAATTCTTTTAATACCAAACACGACTAGGTTATTTTCCTGTAGATAATGTAGATATGGCATGAAAGCTTGTACACAAGTGGTCAGGCAATATTCAAACAATGACAACATGCACACAATTGTGCAAAGATGACGTCATCACTTTCTGGGAAGTTATTTTTCCCTAGTTAACTAGTACACAAGTTTGATACATGCCTCTGCTTGGACTACAACAACAGAAATGTTAGGTCAGAAATGTGTAAGCCTCGTTTGTTCGGCCCTTTCACTAAGTGTCTCGCAAGGGACGGAAAAAAATAAAGCTGTGCAGCGCTTTAAACGCAAGTTTCAGTGTCTAAGACAGGGTGCAGCATTTGTGAGTTGCTGTCACAGGTGAGGAAAATGTTTTCTGAAAACTTATGTCATGTTAACATGCTGTACCAGTTTTAAGTCATGTACATTTTTCAACTATAACCCTAAATCCAGTGCTAACTCTCTGTATCTATCAAGACTGACAGAGACAAAAGAGAGCAGCACAGAGTGTCAGAAAATAACAGTTATGTACTTGAAGGCTGAGAGAGAGCAAGAGAGAGAGAGAGATGGAGAGAGAGAGAGAAGAGGATGAAAGATAGACTGAGGGAGACAGAAACTGATATCAAAACAAGAGAAACTGGGTGTGAGAAACACAGAGATAAAGACAAAGAGACAGAGAAACACAGTTATGTACTCATGAAGGGTAAGAGAGAGAGACAAACATACAGACAGAGAAAAGAGGGTGAGAGATAGACTGAAAGAGACAGAAACTTAGATCGAAACAAAAAGAGACACTAGGTATGAAAAACACAGAGATAAAGACAAAGAGACAGAGAAAGTAAGAAAGTGGATGACAGAATCTGACAGTCAAGAGACAGAAAAAGTAAGACAGTGGATGAGAGAATCAAGACAGTCAAGACACAGAGATGGATTTCTTCTTTCCATGGTGCATTTAGAATGTTTACCAACCTGCACAATACTAGCAATGACTATGGGAAACATTTGCATGGGGAACCGCATGATGTTGAACAAGGACAAGGACACGAAGGCCTTCTCTGCATCCAGCACATTGTCAGAATCCGACAGTGTGTACACAGCGAATGTTGTCAAGGAAACCTGGCATAAACAGTTTCGTCATGGATATGACTGATATCTCATAACACCATCTCCTTTTTTTTTTATTCAAAGGTAAACTAGAGTGTGCATTTAAGCAATAAGGTACTCCTGTTACATTGAAATATCCTATCCATTATGATAGACAAAAAGAGTATTATATTCAGACTGTTTCCCTTTGATGTTATACTGAAATATCTTTGTTATCATGACACACAAAAGCTTACAATGCTTCTCTATCTTAAATTTTGTATCTCTGTTTGAAAACCATAAATAAGAAGCAGAAAGGCTGAAGCTAAAGCATTAGAATTGCGCATTTCCAACAACTAGAAAAAGATGTTATTTGCATGTCTGATATATGTATGACGTAGTTATTTATGTGAGACTCGCACTGAGACTCGCACTCCATTTATTCAGCTCCCTTTGTTTCCGATGATCTATGAGTTTTGCTTTGCATTCTGTACAAAAGTCAACATAACATTGCTTACATCACTGTTATTTGCATCAAGTTCTGAGAACTGAATGGCTTCCAAACTTCTGATCACATTGCTGTCAATCACATTTCATTACACAAAATAGGAACCTTTTTTTTAATTAAGTTAATGTGCAACAAAAAAAAAAAAAAAAACAAAAAAAAAACAAAGGTAAAATGTCCAGCAATAACTTTACACCTGACACCTGTCCGAGGATCTAAGCCCACACCTCTTACCATGTAGGGAGCACAGGACCAGAAGAAGGAACTGCAGGCATTCAAGTAGGCTGCCTTCTTCAGCACCTCCAGTTCTCTGTCACGGATGACCAGAATCTGCCCCTGGAATGACTTCTCCCAGGCATACAACTTCAACACCTATAACAAATCATACATGAAGTTAACCACAGACCTGAGTGCCCTCAGTAGTAGTGGCACCTGACCCAATACAACATACTCAGGACACCATCTTCTCCCCCCCCCCCCTCAACTTCCTCCTCTACTGACAATTATGACCGCTTAGTGATACAGCCTGTAAAGATGACTGTTTCAAATCTGAAAAGTGCCAATATGTACATCCAGGACAATTTACTTGGTGGAATGAATGTGTGAAAGTACCCTTCATTTTCATCTGATGTGAACCCTTGCAAGATGACCAAAACACAATTGCACTGTACTACTGAAAAAAAAAAAGAATCTTAAGGAGCCTTTGTCATCTTTGCTGAGATTAAACGATTAACATTCTGCTAGCACGATCAGTTTTATGTCTCGAGCACTTGTATACCTGTTCTGTGTCTTTACAAAGCCCAGCATACAAAAGACATGATCCGCTCACCTTGATTCCATTGAGAACTTCATTCATTAACTTGATTCTGGAATCCTTTAATTGCATTTGATCCACCTGAAAAAAATGTAGACAATATCATGAAAATGAACTGTTTGGTAGCATCCTACTGAAAACACAAGAAAAGCCTGCATCATTACCTACAGAATTTTCCTTATCACACTTTAAGCACTGGTAATCTAAAGGCAGCACATCACACTGACCTTCCAGTACAACTGCTGTCTGTCCAAGAAGCATGTGGAACTCAACTGGACAATTAACTTTCGAAAGCTATTACTCAGAAACAACTGAATCAATCTTGCTCTTTAGTTGTTCCTGTCCCCTGGCTGGCTACCCCCCTCCCTGACACAACATATCAAGCTTAAGAAATTCCTTTCTATTTTCAGCTTTATTGTGGTGTGTGTGTGTGTGTGTGTGTGTGTGTGTGTGTGTGTGTGTGTGTGTGTGTGTGTGTGTGTGTGTGTGTGAATGTGTTTTGAGAAATACAGTTTTACATTAGAGGGTCCATGGTCAAATGGTTAGAGTGTTTGTGGAGCAGAGAGTCATAAGTCTGCACCATTTGTGGAGGCTGATTTTTTTTTTTTTTTTTTTTTTTTTTTTTTTTTTTTGCTTCAAAAACCTTCTCTGTCCACCCAGCAGTAAACGGGTACGTGATTCAGATCAGGGAATGTTAAAGTGGCGACAAGGAGAGGATCAGCTCCTTCTTGCACAATGTCGTGCCCTAGACATGAAGAACCTCTGGAAATTCACCACCCCTATGCCTGACAGGCTACGGCAACTTTATGTCTTACAAAACAAGACACAAAATTTTTTAATACACCTCTGATGGATTCCAACTTGTGATCTTGCTGACAAAAAAAAAAACTCATATAGTGTTCCACAGTATATACACAACCCACAATACGCAACAAAACAATGAAAAAACAACCAAATAAACAATACAAAAAGATTTCTACTCACGAAGGAGAACCACAGTAGAAGCACTGTACCCCACTTCTGACCTTTTTTTTTCCTCTCTCTTCAAATGGACCAGTCAGTCATTCAGTCATGTTTATACAATTCTAAAGCACAAGTAAATGACGAAGATGAGAATGGAGGTTGGCAGAAAGTGGAAGGGAATGAGGAGGTAAAAAGGAGGGAAAAAAGAAACAAAAACTGACAATCCTACTCCCATTCATTTCCCCCTAGATTTCCAGTAAACCATTGCCCATTTACTGAGCTGCAGCACAGATATTTGCCCCAAACTGTTATGAGGTGGAGGCAACTGGTGCAACCTTCATTGTTCCAATGTCTCTATGGCCCTGTTAGGTTCTTAGACAATGACCAGCGATTTCTCACTGAAATATAAAGACATTCTGAGCCTCGACAAACACATTTCTGAATGCACAGTCACTGAATGGTCGCTGGCCATGTTGCCTTTCATTAACAAATAAAAAACAAAAAAAAACCAACTTTTTTATGCATAAAATTCAAAACAGAAAATGAGAGAAGTCAGCCACAAAATGATGAGTTCACTCATCTTCTAGTGATGAGAGACTGTAAAGTGCCATCATCAAGATCAACAAAAGTCAGGCCAGGGAAGTCAAGTAATATGGGAAAATTTACACTTTTGCATTCATTCTGGCCACAGCCGAACCTCACAAAATCACACAAGTCACAGTCTTCCATTACAAGCTCACATGCACACAGTGCGAATGAAACTTTCTTGGAAATGTCTGTGTACCCAATTAAGAGCTGATGCCACTTTAGACACTACACAATGCTTCATTCATGAGCGAGCAGTTGTAAAGATGGCATTAACATTTTCACATACAGCTCGCAGGAAAAAAAAAAAAGGGTGGCTAAGCATGAAAAAAAAATATATTAGAGTACACCAGGGAAGAAAAAGAGGTTGAAAGTGAGAGAAATAATAATCAATCAGATGTTGAAGCGGGCATTGGTGAAGATGATGAAGGAGAAGACAATGTAGTGGACAGTGACTCTAGATGAGCGCCACCTGAAGAACTGCCGACAACTTGCTACATGCACCAGAACTGGCCGATTCACATGCTTCCAGAAAAATGAAAAACCACCATATTAATATTTGCTTATTCGTTACTGATGATTTGATTCTACAGGAGGACAAAAATGACAGATTGTGATGGTAGCTGCATTCATCAGTTAGCCTTTTCACCAGAAACTCATTGAGCTGGAGATAGTTTCATTACTGCCGAGAACATAACAGTATTTAAAAAAAAAATTTTTTTAAAAGGTCTCAAATTCTGTTGCCCTTCATGCCCTGCTCTCATGGTGACCTCAATTTTCGATGTCCTCTCCACATCTATGGCCTTGGTTTTGGTTCCGTCGGGGTCACCGGTATCGGCGAGTCCATGGGGGCTGTCGTTGGACGGGCGTGGTGGCGCCCTCCGGAGGGACAGCTCACTCACGCCGGCTCCGCGACTAAGCAATTATTGTCGTCAGTAGGGGGCTTAGTAGGTGGTGTCCTGCGTATGTCAGATCAGAACAGGTGCCAATGAACACCACCGAAGTGACTCGGCAGCAGTGCAGTGTCTCCTCCGGTGGGGTTGCCTCTTGACGACTTGACATTGACTGTTCCCTGTGGACTGCCGGTGCCGGGGCTACGGCGGGGCTGATCAGGCTGTGGCTGAGGACGGGTGTCGGAATGAGCGGCGTGGGTGGGACAAGTTCAGGAAGGAACGCACGTATCGTTTCTCTCTTGAAAATGCGTGAGTGGCACATTAGTCGTGACTGGCTGCTAACAGTATGATGACATCATGATTTAGCCTTGGTTGTACAGCAAGAATGAACAACTGCAGTTTTTCACTCCTGCTCTAGAGGTGAACACACACTTTGATTGTGCTTTAAAATTAAGTGTGAATACATGACTCTCGTGAGGGGGGCATTTTTCCATAGTGTGTATTCGTTAATTAATCCCCCTCCCCCCCCCAACCCAAAATCATAGCATGAAATACAAAAGCACATGGGTGCATATATCTGCAGACACAAAACGAGATGACAAACAAGCACACAAATTGACCTGAAGCTGTCTAATCTTGTAGGCAATGAGCGCGTTGATTGGGATAAGCAGGACCAACACGCACATTCCTGCCAGCACAGAGGGCCCCAGAATGCCCCATAGGAAGTAGAGGGACACGGCAATCTCAAGAGGGCCAGACCATATGGTGTGGAAGTAGGTCATCAAGTCCATGAATCGCTGGGCGTCGACAGACATCAAGTTGACAATCTCTCCCACTGTTGATGTCTTCTTGGCAGTGTTCGACAACCTGAAAGTCTGTAACATATTTTCTTTTTAATCTTGATAAAAATCAGGGTCACACTTTTAATTAAATATGACAGTTACGTATTACATCATTCATAACATTTAACAGTTCTGATCTGCATACTCCTGCAAAGTCATTTTCTTCTGTAAAACTACTTTTTCTTAATCGACAAAAATCAGGGTCATATGTTTCATTAGATACGATAGTTCTGTTTCACATTATTCATTAAACATAACAATTGTGATTTATTAACTCCTGCTACGCCACTTACTTATCTCATGTTATCGTCAAGATACGTAAAACAGGTATATTTATACATTGCTGAGAGTAAACAACAGTATACCAACACACACACACACACACACACACACACACACACACACACACACACACACATACATACACACACATACATACACAGAATTGCAAACACACAGACACAGGGACACACACAAACATGCACTCATACAAACATTATTCATACACTTGTTACTCTTTAATACTTTCAGTTCTTAGTTATGCTTTGTGACCGTTTAAACACACATCCAAGATAAGACATATATCTAGAAACTACTCTCCTGAACAGGGAAAATACCTGACAGTTGTATTCAAACATGTTTAATAAATGCAGAGCCACTATATAATCAAAAAAAAACCCAGACTAATCGAACACTTAAACATCAAATAAGACGTTATGAGTACTTGCAAGTACTCATGTCGTAGACACTAAAACAAAAAAGAAAAAAAAAAAAAAAAAAGCAAACACACAAAAAAAAAGACAACTTCTTCTTTGTTCAATGTAATATGAATAATATGCGGCAATATATATTTGAATACAAAATTGGAGGGTGAAATGGAGAAGAAGGGGGGGGGGGGGGGAACAAGGAAAAAAAATGAAAAGAGAAAAAAAAGAAAAACGCCCCTCTTTTTGCCCATGAAGAGAGGCATGTGATACACATACATACAAAAAGTTTTGCTCCATGACCTTCATGCTGCATCTGAGGCTCAAAACAACACAACAACAACCAACCAACCAAACAAAAGTACACCCGATGAAACAAAACAAATAAGAAAAACAACCCCCAGTGACGACCATGAACATGGCTGTTGTAATAATTTTTTCTTAACCCTTACAATAACAATACACTAACTGTTACAGTACTGTCTGTTTTCTTCTTCAGCCTTGTATCAGTTGTCAGCTATGATATTTACTGGTATGCCACAGTGATTGGATTTATATTTTGTAGAGTAGTCCGAACCTACACACTACTTAAATGCTCCACAACAATCAGAATATGTTTTCATATTATCTGGAATAGTCTAAACCTACACACTACTTAAACGCCCCAAAACAATCAGAATATGCTTTTATATTATATGGAACAGCATGAACTTACACACAACTTAAACGCCCCACAACAATCAGAGTCAAGATAATACCACCCAAAAGCAGTGACAGCATCTCTCTAAAAAAGAAAATTTTTAAAAAGACTGAACATGTATGTGCCCAGACCTTGTAATAGACAGTAGAAATGATGACAGATATCATGATAAACCACCCAAAAGCAGTGACAGCATCTCTCTCTAAAAAAGAAAAAAGAAAAAACAAGCTGATGATGTAGGTGGCCCAGACCTTGCGATAGACAGCAGAAATGACGACAGATATCATGATAATACCACCCAAAAGCAGTGACAGCATCTCTCTAAAAAAAGAAAAAGAAAAAAAAACAAGCTGACGATGTATGTGGCCCAGACCTTGCGATAGACAGCAGAAATGATGACAGAGCGCAGCTGCATACCCAGCACAAGACAGCCATGGAAGTACTGGTGTAGGACAATGGACTGCACCAGGGCCACCACAATCATCAGCCCCGAGTACAGGTAACCACGCCACTCCTCATACTCCTCCTTGTCTTGGATAAAATGGATCAGGAGTCTGCATTAAAAACATTAAAAAAGCAGTCTACATTAAAAACATAAAAAAGACAGGAGATAGAGACAGAGTACCTAAATGACAATGAATGAATGAATGAATTCGAATAAGAGTGAAGGAAATGAAGGAACCAACGAACTAACGAACGAACCGATACGAACGAATGAATGAATGAATGGGAAATGCCAGTGTGATGGAATCCTAGAAAGGGCAGCAGACAAATCAAATAGAAACACAGAACAGAACGGTCTCCGCGTCTGTTTTCAGCTGTGAGTTTGATGATAATGCTTACTTCCCCACATTCAGCTGGCGCACTAGGCTGAAACGAAGAGACTCGCTCCACATCCAATCCAGCAACCGGCTCGCTGCAACGGAAGGCGGAATGAGGTAAATACTTATTAGAGACGAGACCAATTCCTCCGTGTTTTTGTTCGCTGCGCGATAGTGGGGATGGCACAGTGTCTGTGTGTCCTCGGGGCCACTTCTGGTTCCCCTGAGCAATGATCATAGTAAAACCGTCTGGCCACTGTCCAATACGAAAGGAGAACTTGGTAGACAGTTTACTACGCGTGGCGTTTCTCTCCTCTCTCTCTCCTCCCACTCTCTCTCTCCTCCTCTCACACTTCATCTCCGTCTCTCTCTCCCTCCTCTGTTGTGTGTGTGTGTGTGTGGGGGTGTGTAGTGTGGTGGGGTGGGTGTGGTGTGGTGTGGGGGGGGGTGGGTCTGGGTGTGCGAGCGCGCCATAGGTGTGGGGGGTGACTGAAGCGCTCCTCATTGCTATGGAGGAGGGAAAGGGTCGGAGATTGGTTGGGGGGGTTGCCGCTCGGGGTCTGGGGGGGAGGGATGGGGGGTTTACAAAGTTTAAGAAGGATTTTGAGCGTCTCTCTCGGTCCTCTCTCGTCTAAATACTCCTCTCTCTATTCCGCCCATCTCTCTCTCTCTCCTTTCTCTCTCTCTCTGTTGTGCGTGTGTGTGTGTGTGTGTGTGTGGTGTGTGTGTGTGTGTGTGTGTGTGCATGCTTGACATGTCTTCTTGTCTGTCTGTCTGTCTCTGTCTCTCTTTCCCCTCCCACCTCCTCTCCCCCCTCTCTCTCTTTTTC